>JAKVIS010001551.1:0-30258 GCA_033119425.1 Bufotes viridis
CATGTGTGCACGCTTTGGAGACATAGACACAGGTTGCTAAATTCTTTGTACTCCTCCTGATGGTCAGAAACCTGTCTTTGTTTTTGTGTGACGGAGGCAAATGTCTTGTCATTGAATTGGTGTGGCTCCTCAAATTCTTTCTAGCACTATTAGAGAAATAGGTTGTTTCTTGTAGGAAGGAGAAATAAGTTAGGTGCGTAACACGACATACTGGAAGAGTGCAACTGCAGTGGATAGCCTGTGGACCGCGTTGCGAACATACTCCCTTTGGACCTTGGAGGAACACATTAAGGTAAAGTAAATTTTCAAAGCATTTTCATGCCGGGCCAGTTGGAATTTCTGGACCATTAGGTGGTTTAATATCTTTCAGTGAGGCAAAAAGTAATTGGTGTGAAAATGAAATCCGGCAATTCTGGAGATGGCTAGCTGGCTATACCGCATTGAAGAGGGACATTTTTACATCATGTGTGCATGCTTTAAAGACATAGACACAGGTTGCTAAATTCTTTGTACTCCTCCTGATGGTCCAGAATATGTTTGTTTTGTGTAGCAGAGGCAAATGTCTTGTATATTGAATTGGTGTAGCTCCTCAAAATTCTTGCTTGCACTATTAGCAAGAATAGGTTGTTTCTTGTAGGAAGAATAGGATTGGATGCGCTTATGATATACTGGAAGAGTGCAACTGCAGTGGATGATGAGGACCGCGTTGCGAACATACTCCTTTGGACCTTGGAGGAACACATTAAGGTAAAAGTAAATTTTCAAAGCATTTTCATGCCGGACAGTTGGAATTTCTGGACCATCAGGTGGTTTGATATCTTTCACTGAGGTGAAAGTAGTGGTGTGAAAAATGCACCAATTCTGGAGATGGATAGCTGGCTGCATGGTTTGAAGGCCCACATAAATGTTAAAATCATTTTCCTCACCCTGATGGTCCAGAATTTTTTGTTATGTGTGGCCGAGGCGAATGTCTTCTACTTCGATTCGGTGTTGCGCCCCAAATTCTTGCTTGCACGGTGAGCAAGAATAGATGGTTTTTGTAGGAGTCATAGGACCCTGCCATTTGACTTTGCACGAACTGGATGACCCAACTTGGGCTATGTGGAAGACCCTGACAGTGGACTTTAGATCGTGCAAAGGACCCAGTTGCTAGAATTTGGACCAGAAGTGCAGATCCTCGCCGCTGGATTTTTAACCATGTGGAAGACCCCGCCGCTGGATTTTAAACTGCGTGGAGAAGTCAGTCGCTGTATTTTGCACCGCATGGAGCTCCCCGCCTCTGGATTTTTGGCCAACTGGAGGACCCCACCGCTGGATTTTTCACTAAGTGGTGGATCCACTTTGAATCTGCATTGTGCCCAAATTCTTGCTTGCAATGTGGGCAAGGCTAGGTTGTTTCTTGTAGATAGAAGAGGATTTCAATACTTGTAAAGACAGTATGAGTGGGACTGCAATGGACGAAGAGGACCTAGGCCCAGCTACACACCCATTGGACCTTGGAATGATATACTAAGGTAACTTCTGACACCAATTCCATGCCGGACAGTCGTAATTTCGCACCCTCAGGATGATTGCTATCTATCAGTTAGGTGAAAGTAATTGGTGTGAAAAAATGCACCAATACCAGAGATGGTAAAGCTAAATCTAGGGGGTTGAAGATTTTTGAAAACCATGTGTGCATGCTTTAAAGACATAGACACAGGTTGCTAAATTCTTTGTACTCCTCCTGATGGTCCAGAATATGTTTGTTTTGTGTAGCAGAGGCAAATGTCTTGTATATTGAATTGGTGTAGCTCCTCAAAATTCTTGCTTGCACTATTAGCAAGAATAGGTTGTTTCTTGTAGGAAGAATAGGATTGGTGCGCTCACGACATACTAGAAAGAGTGCAACTGCAGTGGATGACGAGGACCGCGTTGCGAACATACTCCCCTTTGGACCTTGGAGGGAACACATTAAGGTAAAAGTAAATTTTCAAAGCATTTTCATGCCGGACAGTTGGAATTTCTGGACCATTAGGTGGTTTAATATCTTTCAGTGAGGCAAAAAGTAATTGGTGTGAAAATGAAATCCGGCAATTCTGGAGATGGCTAGCTGGCTATACCGCATTGAAGAGGACATTTTTACATCATGTGTGCATGCTTTAAAGACATAGACACAGGTTGCTAAATTCTTTGTACTCCTCCTGATGGTCCAGAATATGTTTGTTTTGTGTAGCAGAGGCAAATGTCTTGTATATTTGAATTGGTGTAGCTCCTCAAAATTCTTGCTTGCACTATTAGCAAGAATAGGTTGTTTCTTGTAGGAAGGAATAAGTTGGTGTGCACTATGATATACTGGAAGAAGTTGCAACTGCAGTGGATGGCTTGAGGACCGCGTTGCGAACATACTCCTTTTGGACCTTGGAGGACACACATTAAGGTAAAAGTAAATTTTCAAAGCATTTTCATGCCGGACAGTTGGAATTTCTGGACCATCAGGTGGTTTGATATCTTTCACTGAGGTGAAAGTAATTGGTGTGAAAAAATGCACCAATTCTGGAGATGGATAGCTGGCTGCATGGTTTGAAGGCCCACATAAATGTTAAAATCATTTTCCTACCTGATGGTCCAGAATTTTTTGTTATGTGTAGCCGAGGCGAATGTCTTCTACTTAGATTCGATCGTTCCCAAATTGCTTGCTTGCACGGTGAGCAAGAATAGATGGTTTTTGTAGGAGATCATAGGACCCTGCCATTTGACTTTGCCGAGACTGGATGACCCAACTTGGGCTATGTGGAAGACCCTGACAGTGGACTTTAGATCGTGCAAAGGACCCCAGTTGCTAAATTTGGACCAAGTGCAGATCCTCGCCGCTGGATTTTCAACCATGTGGAAGACCCCGCCGCTGGATTCTAAACTGCGTGGAGAAGTCAGTACGCTGTATTTTGCACCGCATGGAGCTCCCGCCTCTGGATTTTTGGCCAACTGGAGGACCCCACCGCTGGATTTTTCACTAAGTGGTGGATCCACTTTGAATCTGCATTGTGCCCAAATTCTTGCTTGCAATGTGGGCAAGGCTAGGTTGTTTCTTGTAGATAGAAGAGGATTTCAATGAGTGGGGACTTTGCAATGCACTGACGAAGGGACGCTAGGCCACAACTACTCGCCCATGTGGACCTTGGAATGATATACTAAGGTAACCTGACACCCAACTGCATGGCCGGACAGTACTAATTTCGCACCCTCTGTGATCTGATTAAGGCTATCTCATCAGTTGGGTGCAGGTAATCGGTGTGAAAAATGCACCGACACTCAGAGGATGGTAGAGAGAAACAAATCTAGGGGTTGAAGATTTTTGAGCTCCATAGTGCATGCTTTAAAAAGACATGGAGCACAGGGTTGCTAAATTCTTTGTACTCCTCCTGGATGGGTCCACAGAATATGTTTGTTGTGTAGCAGAGGCAAATAGCCCTGGTACATTGAACTGGCAGTAGCTCCTCCAAAAATTCTTGCTTGCACTATTAGCAAGAATAGGTTGTTTCTTGTAGGAAGAATAGGATTGATGCGCTCACGACATACTAGAAGAGTGCCTCCGCGGTGGATGACGAGGACCGGCGTTAACGAACATACTCCCTTTGGACCTTGGAGGAACACATTAAGGTAAAGTTAATTTTCAAAGCATTTTCATGCCGGACAGTGGGAATTTCTGGACCATTAGGTGGTTTAATATCTTTCAGTGAGGCAAAGTAATTGGTGTGAAAATGAAATCCGGCAATTCTGGAGATGGCTAGCTGGCTATACCGCATTGAAGAGGGCCATTTTTTATATCATGTGTGCATGCTTTAAAGACATAGACACAGGTTGCTAAATTCTTTGTACTCCTCTGATGGTCCAGAATATGTTTGTTTTGTGTAGCAGAGGCAAATGTCTTGTATATTGAATTGGTGTAGCTCCTCAAAATTCTTGCTTGCACTATTAGCAAGAATAGGTTGTTTCTTGTAGGAAGAATAGGATTGGTGCGCTTATATGATATACAGTACTGGAAGAGTGCAACTGCAGTGGATGACGAGGACCGCGTTGCGAACATACTCCTTTGGACCTTGGAGGAACACATTAAGGTAAAAGTAAATTTTCAAAGCATTTTCATGCCGGACAGTTGGAATTTCTGGACCATCAGGTGGTTTGATATCTTTCACTGAGGTGAAAGTAATTGGTGTGAAAAATGCACCAATTCTGGAGATGGATAGCTGGCTGCATGGTTTGAAGGCCCACATAAATGTTAAAATCATTTTCCTCACCCTGATGGTCCAGAATTTTTTGTTATGTGTAGCCGAGGCGAATGTCTTCTACTTCGATTCGGTGTTGCGCCCTAAATTCTTACTGCACGGTGAGCAAGAATAGATGGTTTTTGTAGAGTCATAGGACCCTGCCATTTGACTTTGCACGAGACTGGATGAGTGGCGGGCTATGTGGAAAGACCCTGACGAGGTGGACTTTTACAGATCTGGTGCAAAGGACCCAGTTCGCTAGAATTTGGACACAAGTGCAGGTCTCGCCGCTGGATTTTTAACCATGTGGAAGGCCCCGCCGCTGGATTTTAAACTCGTGGAGGGAGTCAGTACGCTGTATTTTGCACCGCATGGAGCTCCCAGCCTCTGGATTTTTGGCCAACTGGAGGGACCTCACCGCTGGATTTTCACTAAGTGGTGGATCCACTTTGAATCTGCATTGTGCCCAAATTCTTGCTTGCAATGTGGGCAAGGCTAGGTTGTTTCTTGTGAGATAGAAGAGGATTTCAATACTTGTAAAGACAGTATGAGTGGGACTGCAATGCACGAAGAGGACCTAGGCCCAGCTGCACCCATTGGACCTTGGAATGATATACTAAGGTAACTTCTGAGCACCAATTCCATGCCCGGATCAGTGGTAATGTCACCCTCAGGATGAGTGCTGTATCTATCAGTTAGGTGAGAAAGTGGTGGTTACGTGAAAAATGCACCAATACCAGAGATGGTAGAAAGCTAAATCTAGGGGTTGAAGATTTTTGAAAACCATGTGTGCATGCTTTAGGAGACATAGTCACAGGTTGCTAGAAATTCTTTGTACTCTACTCCTGATGGTCCAGAGATATGTTTGTTTTGTGTAGCGGAGGCAAATGTCTTGTATCATTGAATTGGTGTAGCTCCTCAAAAGTTCTTGCACTATTAGCAAGAATAGGTTGTTTCTTGTAGGAAGAATAGGATTAGTGCGCTCACGACTATACTAGAAGAGTGCAACTGCAGTGGATGACGAGGACCGCGTTGCTGACATCTCCCTTTGGACCTTGGAGGGAACACATTAAGGTAAAAGTAAATTTTCAAAGCATTTTCATGCCGGACGGTTGGAATTTCTGGACCATTAGGTGGTTTAATATCTTTCAGTAGGCAAAAGTAATGTTGTGTGAAAAATGAAATCGGCAATTCTGGAGATGGCTAGCTGGCTGTACCGCATGTGAAGAGGGACATTTTTATATCATGTGTGCATGCTTTAAAGAACATAGACACAGGTTGCTAAATTCTTTGTACTCCTCCTGATGGTCCAGAGTATGTTTGTTTTGTGTAGCAGAGGCAAATGTCTTGTATATTGAGGTGGTGTAGCTCCTCAAAAGTTCGCTGCACTATTATGCAAGAATAGGTTGTTTCTTGTAGGAAGAATAGGATTGGTGCTGCTCATGACACTACTGGAAGAGTGCAACTGCAGTGGATAGCGAAAGGACCGCGTTGCGAACGCACTCAGCTTTGGACCTTGGAGAAGACACATTAAGGTGAGGCAGAATTTTCAAAGCATTTTCATGCGGTCAGTTGGAATTTCACCTGGACCATCAGGTGGTTTGCGATATGCTTTCACTAGGATGATAAGTGGGCAGATGTGAAAAATGCACGCAATTCTCTGGAGATGGATAGCTGGCTGCATGGTTTGAAGGCCCCCATAAATGTTAAAAAATCTGTTTTCTCTCACCCTGATGGTCCAAGATGCTTTGCTATGTGCAGCCGTGGCCGAATGTCTTCTACTTCGATTCGGTGTTGCCCAAATTCTTGCTTACGGTGAGCAGAATAGATGGTTTTGTAGGAGTCATAGGACCCTACCATTTACGACTTTGCAGACACTGGATGTGCTTGGGGCTATGTGGAAGACCCTGACAGTGGACTGTCGTGCAAGGACCGGAGTTGCTGAGTCTGGACCAAGGTGCAGATCTCGCCGCTGGATTTTTAACCATGTGGAAGACCGCCCGCTGGATTTTAAACTGCGTGGAGAGAAGTCAGTCGCTGTATTTTGCCACCGCATGGAAGCTCTCACCCTCCTCTGGATTTTTGTCAACTGGAGGACCACCGCTGGATTTTCACTAAGTGGTGGATCCACTATGATCTGCGTTGTCATTAAATTCACTGCTGCACGATAGTGAGGCAAGAGCTGGAGTTGTTTTCTTGCCCCAGCTAGATAGAAGGATTTTCAGTACTTGTAAAGACGAGGTATGAGTGGGGACTGCCAATGCGAAAGAAGAGGACCTAGGCTTATCCCACACCCATTGGACCTTGGAATGATATACTAAGGTAACTTCGACACCAATTCCATGCCGGACGAGTCGTATTTCGCACCCCTCAGGATGATTGCTATCTATCAGTTGGTGAAAGTAATTGGTGTGAAAAGTACCAATACAGAGATGAGTAGCAGACTAAATCTATGGGGTTGAAGAATTTTTGAAAACCATGTGTGCATGCTTTAAAGACACATGACACAGGTTGCTAAATTCTTTGTACTCCTCCTGATGGTCCAGAATATGTTTGTTTTGTGTAGCAGAGGCAAATGTCTTGTATATTGAATTGGTGTAGCTCCTCAAAATTCTTGCTTGCACTATTAGCAAGAATAGGTTGTTTCTTGTAGGAAGAATAGGTTGGATGCGCTTATGACATACTGGAAGAGTGCAACTGCAGTGGATGACGAGGACCGCGTTGCGAACATACTCCCTTTGGACCTTGGAGGAACACATTAAGGTAAAAGTAAATTTTCAAAGCATTTTCATGCCGGACAGTTGGAATTTCTGGACCATCAGGTGGTTTGATATCTTTCACTGAGGTGAAAGTAATTGAGTGTGAAAAATGCACCAATTCTGGAGATGGATAGCTGGCTGCATGGTTTGAAGGCCCACATAAATGTTAAAATCATTTTCCTCACCCTGATGGTCCAGAATTTTTTGTTATGTGTGGCCGAGGCGAATGTCTTCTGCCGATTCGGTGTTGCCTAAATTCTTGCTTGCACGGTGAGCAAGAATAGATGGTTTTAGTAGGAGTCATAGGACCCTGCCATTTTGACTTTGCACGAACTGGATGACCCAACTTGGGCTATGATGGAGGACCCTGACAGTGGACTTTAGATCGTGCAAAGGACCCAGTTGCTAGAATTTGGACCAAGTGCAGATCCTCGCCGCTGGATTTTTAACCATGTGGAAGACCGCACGCTGGATTTTTAAACTGCGTGGAGAAGTCAGTCAGCTAGCTATTTTGCACCGCATGGAGCTCCCACGCCTCTGGATTTTTGGCCAACTGGAGGACCCCACCGCTGGATTTTTCACTAAGTGGTGGATCCACTTTGAATCTGCATTGTGCCCAGAATTCTTGCTTGCAATGTGGGCAAGGCTAGGTTGTTTTCTTGTAGATAGAAGAGGATTTCAATACTTGTAAAGACAGTATGAGTGGGACTGCAATGCCGAGAAGAGGACCTAGGCCCAACTACACCCATTGGACCTTGGAATGATATACTAAGGTAACTTCTGACACCAATTCCATGCCGGACAGTCGTAATTTCGCACCCTCAGGATGATTGCTATCTATCAGTTGGGTGAAAGTAGTTGGTGTGAAAAATGCACCAATACCAGAGATGATGAGTAAAGCTAAATCTAGGGGTTGAAGATTTTGAAAACCATGTGTGCATGCTTTAAAGACATAGACACAGGTTGCTAAATTCTTTGTACTCCTCCCTGATGGTCCAGAAATATGTTTGTTTTTGTGTAGCAGAGGCAAATGTCTTGTATATTGAATTGGTGTAGCTCCTCAAAAATTCTTGCTTGCACTATTAGCAGAGAATAGGTTTGTTTCTTATAGGAAGAATAGGATTGAGATGCGCTCCCGACATACTAGAAGAGTACAGCTGCAGTGGATGTGAGGACCGCGTTGAACATACTCCCTTGGACCTTAGGAGGAACACATTAAGGTAAAAGTTAAGTTTTCAAAAGCATTTTCATGCCGGACAGTGGGAATTTCTGGACCATTGGGTGGTTTAATATCTTTCAGTGAGGCAAAAGTAATTGGTGTGAAAATGAAATCCGGCAATTCTGGAGATGGCTAGCTGGCTATACCGCATTGAAGAGGGCCATTTTTATATCATGTGTGCATGCTTTAAAGACATAGACACAGGTTGCTAAATTCTTTGTACTCCTCCTGATGGTCCAGAATATGTTTGTTTTGTGTAGCAGAGGCAAATGTCTTGTATATTGAATTGGTGTAGCTCCTCAAAATTCTTGCTTGCACTATTAGCAAGAATAGGTTGTTTTCTTGTAGGAAGAATAGGATTGGTGCGCTTATGATATGCAGTACTGGAAGAGTGCAACTGCAGTGGATGACGAGGACCGCGTTGCGAACATACTCATTTTGGACCTTGGAGGAACACATTAAGGTAAAAGTAAATTTTCAAAGCATTTTCATGCCGGACAGTTGGAATTTCTGGACCATCAGGTGGTTTGATATCTTTCACTGAGGTGAAAGTAGTTGGTGTGAAAAATGCACCAATTCTGGAGATGGATAGCTGGCTGCATGGTTTGAAGGCCACATAAATGTTAAAATCATTTTCCTCACCCTGATGGTCCAGAATTTTTTTTATGTGTAGCCGAGGCGAATGTCTTCTACTTCGATTCGGTGTTGCGCTAAATTCTTGCTTGCACGGTGAGCAAGGATAGATGAGTTTTATGTAGAGGTCATAGGACCCTGCCATTTGACTTTGCCGAACTGGATGACTCAACTTGGGCTATGTGGAAGACCTGACAGTGGACTTTAGATCGTGCAAAGGACCCAGTTGCATGGAATTTGGACAGTGCAGATCCTCATGCCAGCTGGATTTTTAACCCACGTGGAAGGCCCGCGCGCTGGATTTTGCTAGCTGCGTGGAGCAGTCAGATACCGCTGTATTTTTGCACCGCATGGAGCTCCCAGCCTCTGGATTTTTGGCCAGCTGGAGGACCCCGCTGGAATCTTCGCTAAGTGGTGGATCGCTTTGAATCTGCGTTGTGCCCAAATTCTTGTCTTTGCCATTGTAGAGGCTGAGCCCTGAAGTTGTTTCTTGTGGGTAGAAGAGGATTTCAATGCTTGTAACGACAGTATGAGTGGGACTGCAATGCCTGACGAAGAAGGACCTAGGCCCGCACACCCATTGGACCCTGGAATGATATACTAATAACTTCAGACACCAATTCCATGCCGGACAGTCGTCATTCGCACCCTCAGGATGATTGCTATCTATCAGTTAGGTGAAAGTAATTGGTGTGAAAAATGCACCAATACCAGAGATAGGTAAAAGCTAAATCTAGGGGTTGAAATTTTTGAAAACCATGTGTGCATGCTTTAAAGAACATAGACACAGGTTGCTAAATTCTTTGTACTCCTCCTGATGGTCCAGAATATGTTTGTTTGTGTATGCAGAGGCAAATATCTTGTATATTGAATTGGGTGTAGCTCTCAAAATTCTTGCTTGCACTATTAGCAAGAATAGGTTGTTTCTTGTAGGAAGAATAAGTTAGTGCGTCACGACTACTACTAGAAGAGTGCAACTGCAGTGGATGACGAGGACCGCCGTTGCTGAACACACTCCCTTGGACCTTGGAGGAACACATTAGGTGTAAGTAAATTTTCAAAGCATTTTCATGCCGGACAGTTGGAATTTCTGGACCATTAGGTGGTTTAATATCTTTCAGTGAGGCAAAAGTATTGGTGTGAAAATGAAATCCGGCAATTCTGGAGATGGCTAGCTGGCTATACCGCATTGAAAGAGGACATTTTTACATCATGTGTGCATGCTTTAAAGAACATAGACACAGGTTGCTAAATTCTTTGTACTCCTCCTGATGGTCCAGAATATGTTTGTTTTGTGTAGCAGAGGCAAATGTCTTGTATATTGAATTGGTGTAGCTCCTCAAAATTCTTGCTTGCACTATTAGCAAGAATAGGTTGTTTCTTGTAGGAAGAATAGGATTGGTGCGCTTATGATATACTGGAAGAGTGCAACTGCAGTGGATGACGAGGACCGCGTTGCGAACATACTCCTTTTGGACCTTGGAGGAACACATTAAGGTAAAAGTAAATTTTCAAAGCATTTTCATGCCGGACAGTTGGAATTTCTGGACCATCAGGTGGTTTTGATATCTTTCACTGAGGTGAAAGTAATTGGTGTGAAAATGCACCAATTCTGGAGATGGATAGCTGGCTGCATGGTTTGAAGGCCCACATAAATGTTAAAATCATTTTCCTCACCCTGATGGTCCAGAATTTTTGTTATGTGTAGCCGAGCGAATGTCTTCTACTTCGATTCGGTGTTGCGCCCCAAATTCTTGCTTGCACGGTGAGCAGAATAGATGGTTTTTGTAGAGTCATAGGACCCTGCCATTTGACTTTGCACGAACTGGATGACCCAACTTGGGCTATGTGGAAGACCCTGACAGTGGACTTTAGATCGTGCAAGGACCCAGTTGCTAAATTTGGACCAAGTGCAGATCCTCGCCGCTGGATTTTTAACCATGTGGAAGACCCCGCCGCTGGATTTTAAACTGCGTGGAGAAGTCAGTCGCTGTATTTTGCACCGCATGGAGCTCCCCGCCTCTGGATTTTTGGCCAACTGGAGGACCCCACCGCTGGATTTTTCACTAAGTGGTGGATCCACTTTAGATCTACATTGTGCCCAAATTCTGCTTGCAATAGTGGGCAAGGCTAGGTTGTTTCTTGTAGATGAGAGAGGATTTCAATACTTGTAACAGACAGTATGAGTGGGACTGCAATGCACTGAAGAGGACCTAGGCCCAGCTACACACCCATTGGACCTTGGAATGATATACTAAGAGTAACCATTTGACACCAATTCCTTGCCCGGACAGTCATGCATTCGCACCCTCAGGATGGTGCTTATCTATCGGTTAGGTGAAAGTAATTGGGTGAAAAATGCAATACCAGAGATGGTTAAGCAGCTCAATCTAGGGTTGAAGATTTTTGAAAGCCATGTGTGCATGCTTTAAGGACATAGACACAGGTTTGCCAGATTCTTTGTACTCCTCCTGATGGTCCAGAATATGTTTGTTTGTGTAGCAGAGGCCAAATGTCTTTGTATATTGAATTGGTGTAGCTCCTCAAAATTCTTGCTTGCACTATTAGCAGAATAGGGTTGTTTCGTGAAGAATAGGATTGGTGCGCTACGACATACTAGAAGAGTGCAACTGCAGTGGATGAGCGAGGACAGCGTTGCGAACATACTCCCTTTGGACCTTGGAGGAACACATTAAGGTAAGTAATTTACAAAGCAGTTTTCATGCCGGACGAGTTGGAATTTCTGGACCATTAGGTGGTTTGTAATCTTTCAGTGAGGCATAAAGTAATTGGTGCGAAAATGCAGTCCGGCAATTCTGGAGATGGCTGGCCCAGTACCTTTACCGACATTGAAGAGGGCCATTTTTATCTTCATTGCATGCCTTTAAAGGACATGAGACTGAGTTGCTAAATTCTTTGTACTCCTCCTGATGGTCAGAGTATATGTTTGTATGTATGCAGAGCCACATGTCGCTTGTAACTGTGGTGCCAAGCTCCTCAAAAATTCTGCTTTGCTAATGGCAAGAATAGGTTGTTTTCTTGTAGGAAGAATAAGTTGGGTGCGCTTATGATATGCTGTGCTGGAAGAGTGCGACTGCTGTGGATGACGAGGACCGCGTGACTGCGACACATACTCCTTTGGACCTTCAGGAGGGAACACATTAGTAAAAGTGGAAATTTTCAAAGCATTTTCATGCGGTTGGTTGAAATTTACTGGACCATCAGGTGGTTTGATATCTGCTTAGAGGTGAAAGTAATTGAATGATGGTATGCGCAATTCTGGAGATGGATAGCTGTGCATGGTTTGAAAGGCTTTTCATAAATGTTAAAATCATTTTCCTCACCCTGATGGTCCATTTTTTGTTATGTGTGCCGAGGCGAATGTCTTCTAGCCCGATTGGTGTTCTGAAATTCTTGCTTACGGTGGCGAGAATAGATGGATTTTGTAAAGTCATAGGACCCTGCCATTTGACTTACGAACTGGATGACCCAACTTGGGCTATGTGGAAGACCTGACAGTGGACTTTAGATGGGTGCAGAGGACCAGTTGCTAGAATTTGGACCAGTGCAGATCCTCGCCGCTGGATTTTTAACCATGTGGAAGACCCGCCGCTGGATTTTTAAACTGCAGTGGAGAAGTCAGTCGCTGTATTTTTGCACCGCATGGAGCTCCCGCCTCTGGATTTTTGGCCAGCTGGAGGACCCCACCAGCTGGATTTTTACTAAGTGGGTGTGGACCCACTTTGGATCTGCATTGTGCCCAAATTCTTGCTTGCAGTGTGGGCAAGGCTAGGTTGTTTCTTGTAGATAGAAGAGGATTTCAATGCTTGTAAAGACAGTGATGAGTGGGACTGCAATGCCACGAAGGGACCTAGGCCCAGCTACACCCATTGGACCTTGGAATGATATACTAAGGTAACTTCTGACACCAATTCCATGCCCGGACAGTCGTAATTTCGCACCCTCAGGATGATTGCTATCTATCAGTTAGGTGAAAGTAATTGGTGTGAAAAAATGCACTTAATACCAGAGATGGTAAAGAAACTAAATCTAGGGGGTTGAAGATTTTTGAAAACCATGTGTGCATGCTTTAAAGACATAGACACAGGTTGCTAAATTCTTTGTGCTCCTCCTGATGGTCCAGAATATGTTTGTTTGTGTAGCGGAGGCAAAATATCTTTGTATATTGAATTGGTGTAGCTCCTCAGTCTTGCTTGCACTATTAGCAAGAATAGGTTGTTTCTTGTAGGAAGAATAAGTTGGTGCCTTTCTGACATACCGTACTAGAAAGTACAACTGCAGTGGACAGCGAGGACGCGTCTGCGAACATACTCCCCTTTGGACCTTGGAGGAACACATTCAGAGTAAAAGTAAATTTTCAAAGCATTTCATGCGGACAGTTGGAATTTCTGGACCATTAGGTGGTTTTAATATCTTTCAGTGAGGCAAAAAGTAATTGGTGTGAAAAATGAAATGCGGCATGATTCTGGAGATGGCTAGCTAGCTATACGCATTGAAGAAGAGGACATTTTTATATCATGTGTGCGTGCAGGACATAGACACCGGTTGCTCAAATTCTTTGTACTCCTCTGATGGTCAGAATATGTTTGTTTTGTGTATGCAGAGGCAAATGTCTTATATATTGAATTGGTGTAGCTCTCAAAAATTCTTGCTTGCACTAGCATAATTGAGTTGTTTCTTGTGGAAGAATAGGATTCAGCGCTTATGACATGCTGGAAGAGTGCAACTGCAGTGGATGGCGAGGACCGCGTTGCGAACATACTCCTTTGGACCTTGGAGGAACACATTAAGGTAAAAGTACAAATTTTCAAAGCATTTTTCATGCAGGCCAGTTGAGAAAGACTCTAGGACCCTATCAGGTGGTTTGATCACTCTTTCACTCTGAGTAATTTGTAATTGTTGATGTAAAAATGCCCAAATTCTGGGAGACCAAGATAGCTGGCTGCATGGTTTGAGAAGGCCCACATAAATGTTAAATCATTTTCCTCACCCTGATGGTCAGAATATTTTTTGTTATGTAGCAGGCGAATGTCTTCTACTTCGATTCGGTGTTTAGCTCCCAAATTCTTGCTTGCATGGTGAGCAAGAATAGATGGTTTTTGTAGGAGTCATAGGACCCTGCCATTTTGACTTTGCACGAACTGGATGACCCAACTAGGGCTATGTGGAAGACCCTGACAGTGGACTTTAGATCGTGCAAGGACCAGTGCTAGAATTTGGACCAAGTGCAGATCCTCATCGCTGGATTTTTTAACCATGTGGAAGACCCACGCCGCTGGATTTTCTAAAGCTGCGTGGAGAGTCGGTCGCTGTATTTTTGCACCGCATGGAGCTCCCCGCCTCTGGATTTTTGGCCAACTGGAGGACCCCACCGCTGGATTTTCACTAAGTGGTGGATCACACTTTAGATCTACTGTGCCACTTTAGACTCTTACGTGCAATGTTGCGGCAAGGCTAGGGTTGTTTCTTGTAGATAGAAGAGGATTTACTGTACTTGTGCATTGACGGTATGAGGTGGGACTGCCAATGGATTCTGAAAAGAGGACCTGGACGCAGCTACAGACGCCATTGGACCCATGAAGATAGTATACTGGTAACTCTGACGCCAATTCCATACCCAGGACTGTATGCATTCGCACCCTCAGGACCGTTTTCTGTCTCTCAGTTGAGGTAGAAAGTAATTGGTGTGAAAAATGCTAATACCAGAGATGGTAAGCTAAATCTAGGGTTGAGTTTGCTGAAAACCATGTGTGCATGCTTTGAAGACATAGACACAGGTTGCTAAATTCTTTGTCCTCCTCCTGATGGTCCAGAATATGTTTGTTTTGTGTAGCGGAGGCCAAATGTCTTGTATATTGAATTGGTGTAGCTCCTCCAAAATTCTTACTTGCACTATTGGCAAGAATGGAGTTGTCGCCTTAGTAGGAAGAATAGGATTAGTCGCTCGACGATGACCATGCTATGCTTTGAAAGACATAGACACAGGTTGCTAAATTCCTTTGTACTCCTCCCTGATGGTCCAGAATATGTTTGTTTTGTGTGGCAGAGGCAAATGTCTTGTATATTGAATTGGTGTGGCTCCTCAAAATTCTTGCTTACTTGCACTATGAGCAAGAATAGAGTTGTTTCTTGTAGGAAGAATAGGATTAGTCTGCTATGATGTACTGGAAGAGTGCCTGCTGCAGTGAGATGCAGGACCAGCGCTTCGTTTCATACTCCTTTTGGACCTTGGAGGAACACATTAGGTAAAAGTAAATTTTCAAAGCATTTTCATGCCGGACAGTTGGAATTTCTGGACCATCAGGTGGTTTGATATCTTCACTGAGTGAAAGTAATTGGTGTGAGAATGCACCAATTCTGGAGATGGATAGCTGGCTGCATGGTTTTGAAGGCCCACATAAATGTTAAAATCATTTTCCTCACCCTGATGGTCCAGAATTTTTTGTTATGTGTAGCCGAGGCGAATGTCTTCTACTTCGATTCGGTGTTGCGCCCCAAATTCTTAGCACGGTGAGCAGAATAGATGGTTTTGTAGGAGTCATAGGACCCTGCCATTTGACTTTGCACGAACTGGATGACCCAACTTGGGCTATGTGGAAGACCCTGACAGTGGACTTTAGATCGTCAAAGGACCCAGTTGCTAGAATTTGGACCAAGTGCAGATCCTCGCCGCTGGATTTTTAACCATGTGGAAGACCCCGCGCTGGATTTTAAACTGCGTGGAGAAGTCAGTCGCTGTATTTTGCACCGCATGGAGCTCCCCGCCTCTGGATTTTTGGCCAACTGGAGGACCCCACCGCTGGATTTTTCACTAAGTGGTGGATCCACTTTGAATCTGCATTGTGCCCAAATTCTTGCTTGCAATGTGGGCAAGGCTAGGTTGTTTCTTGTAGATAGAAGAGATTTCAATACTTGTAAAGACAGTATGAGTGGGACTGCAATGCACGAAGAGGACCTAGGCCCAGCTACACACCCATTGGACCTTGGAATGATATACTAAGGTAACTTCTGACACCAATTCCATGCCGGACAGTCGTAATTTCGCACCCTCAGGATGATTGCTATCTATCAGTTAGGTGAAAGTAATTGGTGTGAAAAATGCACCAATACTCAGAGATGGTAAAGCTAAATCTAGGGGTTGAAGATTTTTTGAAAACCATGTGTGCATGCTTTAAAGACATAGACACAGGTTGCTAAATTCTTTGTACTCCTCCTGATGGTCCAGAATATGTTTGTTTTTGTGTAGCAGAGGCAAATGTCTTGTATATTGAATTGGTGTAGCTCTCAAAATTCTTGCTTGCAACTATTAGCAAGAATAGGTTGTTTCTTGTAGAAGAATAGGGATTGCGCGCTTATATAGTACTGGAAGAGTGCAACTGCAGTGGATGACGCAGGACCGCGTTACGCATACTCCTTTGACCTTGAGGAACACATAGCGTAAAAGTAAATTTTCAAAGCTTTTTCATCCTGGACAGTTGGAATTTCTGGACCATCAGGTGGTTTGACATCTCTTCACTGGTGAAAGTAGCTGCGTGAAGAATGCACCAATTCTGGAGATGGATAGCTGGCTGCATGGTTTGAAGGCCCACATAAATGTTAAAATCATTTTCCTCACCCTGATGGTCCAGAATTTTTTTGTTATGTGTAGCCGAGGCGAATGTCTTCTACTTCGATTCGGTGTTGCGCCCCAAATTCTTGCTTGCACGGTGAGCAAGAATAGATGGTTTTGTAGAGTCATAGGACCCTGCCATTTGACTTTGCACGAACTGGATGACCCAACTTGGGCTATGTGGAAGACCCTGACAGTGGACTTTAGATCGTGCAAAGGACCCAGTTGCTAGAATTTGGACCAAGTGCAGATCCTCGCCGCTGGATTTTTAACCATGTGGAAGACCCCACCGCTGGATTTTAAACTGCGTGGAGAAGTCAGTCGCTGTATTTTGCACCGCATGGAGCTCCCCGCCTCTGGATTTTTGGCCAACTGGAGGACCCCACCGCTGGATTTTTCACTAAGTGGTGGATCCACTTTGAATCTGCATTGTGCCCAAATTCTTGCTTGCAATGTGGGCAAGGCTAGGTTGTTTCTTGTAGATAGAAGAGGATTTCAATACTTGTAAAGACAGTATGAGTGGGACTGCAATGCACGAAGAGGACCTAGGCCCAGCTACACCCATTGGACCTTGGAATGATATACTAAGGTAACTTCTGACACCAATTCCATGCCGGACAGTCGTAATTTCGCACCCTCAGGATGATTGCTATCTATCAGTTAGGTGAAAGTAATTGGTGTGAAAAATGCACCAATACCAGAGATGGTAAAGCTAAATCTAGGGGTTGAAGATTTTGAAAACCATGTGTGCATGCTTTAAAGACATAGACACAGGTTGCTAAATTCTTTGTACTCCTCCTGATGGTCCAGAATATGTTTGTTTTGTGTAGCAGAGGCAAATGTCTTGTATATTGAATTGGTGTAGCTCCTCAAAATTCTTGCTTGCACTATTAGCAAGAATAGGTTGTTTCTTGTAGGAAGAATAGGATTGGTGCGCTTATGACATACTGGAAGAGTGCAACTGCAGTGGATGACGAGGACCGCGTTGCGAACATACTCCTTTGGACCTTGGAGGAACACATTAAGGTAAAAGTAAATTTTCAAAGCATTTTCATGCCGGACAGTTGGAATTTCTGGACCATCAGGTGGTTTGATATCTTTCACTGAGGTGAAAGTAATTGGTGTGAAAAATGCACCAATTCTGGAGATGGATAGCTGGCTGCATGGTTTGAAGGCCCACATAAATGTTAAAATCATTTTCCTCACCCTGATGGTCCAGAATTTTTTGTTATGTGTAGCCGAGGCGAATGTCTTCTACTTCGATTCGGTGTTGCGTCCCAAATTCTTGCTTGCACGGTGAGCAAGAATAGATGGTTTTTGTAGAGTCATAGGACCCTGCCATTTGACTTTGCACTGAACTGGATGACCCAACTTGGGCTATGTGGAAGACCCTGACAGTGGACTTTAGATCGTGCAAAGGACCCAGTTGCTAGAATTTGGACCAAGTGCAGATCCTCGCCGCTGATTTTTAACCATGTGGAAGACCCCGCCGCTGGATTTTAAAACTGCGTGGAGAAGTCAGTCGCTGTATTTTGCACCGCATGGAGCTTCCCGCCTCTGGATTTTTGGCCAACTGGAGGACCCCACCGCTGGATTTTTCACTAAGTGGTGGATCCACTTTGAATCTGCATTGTGCCCAAATTCTTGCTTGCAATGTGGGCAAGGCTAGGTTGTTTCTGTAGATAGAAGAGGATTTCAATACTTGTAAAGACAGTATGAGTGGGACTGCAATGCACGAAGAGGACCTAGGCCCAGCTACACACCCATTGACCTTGGAATGATATACTAAGGTAACTTCTGACACCAATTCCATGCCGGACAGTCGTAATTTCGCACCCTCAGGATGATTGCTATCTATCAGTTAGGTGAAAGTAATTGGTGTGAAAAATGCACCAATACCAGAGATGGTAAAGCTAAATCTAGGGGGTTGAAGATTTTGAAACCATGTGTGCATGCTTTAAAGACATAGACACAGGTTGCTAAATTCTTTGTACTCCTCCTGATGGTCCAGAATATGTTTGTTTTGTGTAGCAGAGGCAAATGTCTTGTATATTGAATTGGTGTAGTCTCCTCAAATTCTTGCTTGCACTCTTAGCAAGAATAGGTTTGTTTCTTCGTAAGGAAGAGATAGAGTTGGTGCGCTCACGACATACCGCACTCAGAAGAGTGCACCTTTGCAGTGGATGGCCGAGGACAAGCGATTGCTGGTGCCTCCTTTGGACAGCTTGAAGGAACACTTTATTAGGTAAAAGTAAATTTTCCAAAGCATTTTCATGCCGGACAGTTGGAGATTTCTAGACCACTCAAATTGGTTTTGATATCTTTCAGTGAGGCCAAAAGAAAGTAATTGGTGTGAAAATGAAATCATGGCAATTCTGGAGATGGCTAGCATGGCATATACCGCATTGAAGAAGAGGACATTTTTCACATCATGTGTGCATGCTTTAGAGACATAGGCACTGGATTGCTCAGTGCTTGTACTCCTCCTGTTGGTCCAGAATATGTTTGTTGTGTAGCAGAGGCAAATGTCTTGTATATATTGAATTGGTGTAGCTCCTCAAAATTCTTGCTTGCACTATTAGCAAGAATAGGTTGTTTCTTGTAGGAAGAATAGGATTGGTGCGCTTATGATATACAGTACTGGAAGAGTGCAACTGCAGTGGATGACGTAGGACGCTGCTAGTAACATACTCGCTTTGGACCTTGGAGGAACACATATAAGGTAAAAGTAAATTTTCAAAGCATTTTCATGCCGGACAGTTGGAATTTCTGGACCATCAGGTGGTTTGATATCTTTCACTGAGGTGAAAGTAATTGGTGTGAAAATGCACCAATTCTGGAGATGGATAGCTGGCTGCATGGTTTGAAGGCCCACATAAATGTTAAAATCATTTTCCTCACCCTGATGGTCCAGAATTTTTTGTTATGTGTAGCCGAGGCGTAATGTCTTCTACTCGATTCGGTGTTGCGCCCAAATTCTTGCTTGCACGGTGAGCAAGAATAGATGTTTTTTGTAGGAGTCATAGGACCCTGCCATTTGACTTTGCACGAACTGGATGACCCAACTTGGGCTATGTGGAAGACCCTGACAGTGGACTTTAGATCGTGCAAAGGACCCAGTTGCTAGAATTTGGACCAAGTGCAGATCCTCGCCGCTGGATTTTTAACCATGTGGAAGACCCCGCCGCTGGATTTTAAACTGCGTGGAGAAGTCAGTCGCTGTATTTTGCACCGCATGGAGCTCCCCGCCTCTGGATTTTTGGCCAACTGGAGGACCCCACCGCTGGATTTTTCACTAAGTGGTGGATCCACTTTGAATCTGCATTGTGCCCAAATTCTTGCTTGCAATGTGGGCAAGGCTAGGTTGTTTCTTGTAGATAGAAGAGGATTTCAATACTTGTAAAGACAGTATGAGTGGGACTGCAATGCACGAAGAGTGACCTAGGCCCAGCTACACACCCATTGGACCTTGGAATGATATACCAAGGTAACTTCTGACACCAATTCCATGCCGGACAGTCGTAATTTCGCACCCTCAGGATGATTGCTATCTATCAGTTAGGTGAAAGTAATTGGTGTGAAAATGCACCAATACTCAGAGATGGTAAAGCTAAATCTAGGGGTTGAAGATTTTGAAAACCATGTGTGCATGCTTTAAAGACATAGACACAGGTTGCTAAATTCTTTGTACTCCTCCTGATGGTCCAGAATATGTTTGTTTTGTGTAGCAGAGGCAAATGTCTTGTATATTGAATTGGTGTAGCTCCTCAAAATTCTTGCTTGCACTATTAGCAAGAATAGGTTGTTTCTTGTAGGAAGAATAGGATTGATGCGCTCACGACATACTAGGAAGAGTGCAACTGCAGTGGATGACGAGGACGCATGCAACATACTCCCTTTGGACCTTGCAGGAACACATTAAGGTAAAAGTAAATTTTCAAAGCATTTTCATGCCGACAGTTGGAATTTCTGGACCATCAGGTGGTTTGATATCTTTCACTGAGGTGAAAGTAATTGGTGTGAAGAATGCACCAATTCTGCAGATGGATAGCTGGCTGCATGGTTTGAAGGCCCACATAAATGTTAAAATCATTTTCCTCACCCTGATGGTCCAGAATATTTTTGTTATGTGTAGCCGAGGCGAATGTCTTCTACTTCGATTCGGTGTTGCGCCCAAATTCTTGCTTGCACGGTGAGCAAGAATAGATGGTTTTTTGTAGGAGTCATAGGACCCTGCCATTTGACTTTGCACGAACTGGATGACCCAACTTGGGCTATGTGGAAGACCCTGACAGTGGACTTTAGATCGTGCAAAGGACCCAGTTGCTAGAATTTGGACCAAGTGCAGATCCTCGCGCTGGATTTTTAACCATGTGGAAGACCCCGCCGCTGGATTTTAAACCGCGTGGAGAAGTCAGTCGCTGTATTTTGCACCGCATGGAGCTCCCGCCTCTGGATTTTTGGCCAACTGGAGGACCCCACCGCTGATTTTTCACTAAGTGGTGGATCCACTTTGAATCTGCATTGTGCCCAAATTCTTGCTTGCAATGTGGGCAAGGCTAGGTTGTTTCTTGTAGATAGAAGAGGATTTCAATACTTGTAAAGACAGTATGAGTGGGACTGCAATGCACGAAGAGGACCTAGGCCCAGCTACACACCCATTAGACCTTGGAATGATATACTAAGGTAACTTCTGACACCAATTCCATGCCGGACAGTCGTAATTTCGCACCCTCAGGATGATTGCTATCTATCAGTTAGGTGAAAGTAATTGGTGTGAAAATGCACCAATACTCAGGGATGGTAAAGCTAAATCTAGGGGTTGAAGATTTTTGAAAACCATGTGTGCATGCTTTAAAGACATAGACACAGGTCGCTAAATTCTTTGTACTCCTCCTGGTGGTCCAGAATATGTTTGTTTTGTGTAGCAGAGGCAAATGTCTTGTATATTGAATTGGTGTAGCTCCTCAAAATTCTTGCTTGCACTATTAACAAGAATAGGTTGTTTCTTGTAGGAAGAATAGGATTGGTGCGCTATGACATACTGGAAGAGTGCAACTGCAGTGGATGACGAGGACTGCGTTGCTAACATACTCCTTTTGGACCTTGGAGGAACACATTAAGGTAAAAGTAAATTTTCAAAGCATTTTCATGCCGGACAGTTGGAATTTCTGGACCATCAGGTGGTTTGATATCTTTCACTGAGGTGAAAGTAATTGGTGTGAAAATGCACCAATTCTGGAGATGGATAGCTGGCTGCATGGTTTGAAGGCCCACATAAATTTTAAAATCATTTTCCCTCACCCTGATGGTCCAGAATTTTTTGTTATGTGTAGCCGAGGCGAATGTCTTCTACTTCGATTCGGTGTTGCGCCCCAAATTCTTGCTTGCACGGTGAGCAAGAATAGATGGTTTTTTGTAGGAGTCATAGGACCCTGCAATTTGACTTTGCACAAACTGGATGACCCAACTTGGGCTATGTGGAAGACCCTGACAGTGGACTTTAGATCGTGCAAAGGACCCAGTTGCTAGAATTTGACCAAGTGCAGATCCTCGCTGGATTTTTAACCATGTGGAAGACCCCGCCGCTGGATTTTAAACTGCGTGGAGAAGTCAGTCGCTGTATTTTGCACCGCATGGAGCTCCCCGCCTGGATTTTTGGCCAACTGGAGGACCCCACCGCTGGATTTTTCACCAAGTGGTGGATCCACTTTGAATTCAGCATTGTGCCCAAATTCTTGTTTGCAATGTGGGCAAGGCTAGGTTGTTTCTGTAGATAGAAGAGGATTTCAATACTTGTAACGACAGTATGAGTGGGACTGCAATGCACGAAGAGGACCTAGGCCCAGCTACAGACCCATTGGACCCTGGAATGATATACTAAGGTAACTTCTGACACCAATTCCATGCCGGACAGTCGTAATTTCGCACCCTCAGGATGATTGCTATCTATCAGTTAGGTGAAAGTAATTGGTGTGAAAAATACACCAATACCAGAGATGGTAAAGCTAAATCTAGGGGGTTGATGATTTTTGAAAACCATGTGTGCATGCTTTAAAGACATAGACACAGGTTGCTAAATTCTTTGTAATCCTCCTGATGGTCCAGAATATGTTTGTTTTGTGTAGCAGAGGCAAATGTCTTGTATATTGAATTGGTGTAGCTCCTCAAAATTCTTGCTTGCACTATTAGCAAGAATAGGTTGTTTCTTGTAGGAAGAATAGGATTGGTGCGCCACGACATACCGTACTAGAAGAGTGCAACTGCAGTGGATGACGAGGACGCTAGCGTAACATACTCCCTTTGGACCTTGGAGGAACACATTAAGGTAAAAGTAAATTTTCAAAGCATTTTCATGCCGGACAGTTGGAATTTCTGGACCATTAGGTGGTTTAATATCTTTCAGTGAGGCAAAAGTAATTGGTGTGAAAATGAAATCCGGCAATTCTGGAGATGGATAGCTGGCTGTACCGCATTGAAGAGGGACATTTTTTACTTCACGTGTGCATGCTTTAAAGACATAGACACAGGTTGCTAAATTCTTTGTACTCCTCCTGATGGTCCAGAATATGTTTGTTTTGTGTAGCAGAGGCAAATGTCTTGTATATTGAATTGATGTAGCTCCTCAAAATTCTTTGCTTGCACTATTAGCAATAATAGGTTGTTTCTTGTAGGAAGAATAGGATTGGTGCGCTTATGACATACTGGAAGAGTGCAACTGCAGTGGATGACGAGGACAGTGCTGCTAACATACTCCTTTGGACCTTGGGGGAACACATTAGGTAAAAGTAAATTTTCAAAGCATTTTCATGCCGGACAGTTGGAATTTCTGGACCATCAGGTGGTTTGATATCTTTCACTGAGGTGAAAGTAATTGGTGTGAAAAATGCACCAATTCTGGAGATGGATAGCTGGCTGCATGGTTTGAAGGCCCACATAAATTTTAAAATCATTTTCCTCACCCTGATGGTCCAGAATTTTTTTGTTATGTGTAGCCGAGGCGAATGTCTTCTACTTCGATTCGGTGTTGCGCCCCAATTTCTTGCTTGCACGATGAGCAAGAATAGATGTTTTTTTGTAGGAGTCATAGGACCCTGCCATTTGACTTTGCACGAACTGGATGACCCAACTTGGGCTATGTGGAAGACCCTGACAGTGGACTTTAGATCGTGCAAAGGACCCAGTTGCTAGAATTTGGACCAAGTGCAGATCCTCGCCGCTGGATTTTTAACCATGTGGAAGACCCCGCCGCTGGATTTTAAACTGCGTGGAGAAGTCAGTCGCTGTATTTTTGCACCGCATGGAGCTCCCGCCTCTGGATTTTTGGCCAACTGGAGGACCCCACCGCTGGATTTTTCACTAAGTGGTGGATCCACTTTGAATCTGCATTGTGCCCAAATTCTTGCTTGCAATGTGGGCAAGGCTAGGTTGTTTCTTGTAGATAGAAGAGGATTTCAATACTTGTAAAGACAGTATGAGTGGGACTGCAATGCACGAAGAGGACCTAGGCCCAGCTACACACCCATTGGACCTTGAATGATATACTAAGGTAACTTCTGACACCAATTCCATGCCGGACAGTCATAATTTCGCACCCTCAGGATGATTGCTATCTATCAGTTAGGTGAAAGTAATTGGTGTGAAAAATGCATTAATACCAGAGATGGTAAAGCTAAATCTAGGGGGTTCAAGATTTTTGAAAACCATGTGTGCATGCTTTAAAGACATAGACACAGGTTGCTAAATTCTTTGTACTCCTCCTGATGGTCCAGAATATGTGTGTTTTGTGTAGCAGAGGCAAATGTCTTGTATATTGAATTGGTGTAGCTCCTCAAAATTCTTGCTTGCACTATTAGCAAGAATAGGTTGTTTCTTGTAGGAAGAATAGGATTGGTGCGCTTATGATATACTGGAAGAGTGCAACTGCAGTGGATGACGAGGACTGCTAGCGAACATACTCCTTTTGGACCTTGGAGGAACACATTAAGGTAAAAGTAAATTTTCAAAGCATTTTCATGCCGGACAGTTGGAATTTCTGGACCATCAGGTGGTTTGATATCTTTCACTGAGGTGAAAGTAATTGGTGTGAAAAATGCACCAATTCTGGAGATGGATAGCTGGCTGCATGGTTTGAAGGCCCACATAAATGTTAAAATCATTTTCCTCACCCTGATGGTCCAGAATTTTTTTGTTATGTGTAGCCGAGGCGAATGTCTTCTACTTCGATTCGGTGTTGCGCCCCAAATTCTTGCTTGCATGGTGAGCAAGAATAGATGGTTTTTTGTAGGAGTCATAGGACCCTGCCATTTGACTTTGCAACGAACTGGATGACCCAACTTGGGCTATGTGGGAAGACCCTGACAGTGGACTTTAGATCGTGCAAAGGACCCAGTTGCTAGAATTTGGACCAAGTGCAGATCCTCGCCGCTGATTTTTAACCATGTGGAAGACCCCGCCGCTGGATTTTAAACTGCGTGAGAAGTCAGTCGCTGTATTTTGCACCGCATGGAGCTCCCCGCCTCTGATTTTTGGCCAACTGGAGGACCCCACCGCTGGATTTTTCACTAAGTGGTGGATCCACTTTGAATCTGCATTATGCCCAAATTCCTGCTTGCAATGTGGGCAAGGCTAGGTTGTTTCTTGTAGATAGAAGAGGATTTCAATACTTGTAAAGACAGTATGAGTGGGACTGCAATGCACGAAGAGGACCTAGGCCCAGCTACACACCCATTGGACCTTGGAATGATATACTAAGGTAACTTCTGACACCAATTCCATGCCGGACAGTCGTAATTTCGCACCCTCAGGATGATTGCTATCTATCAGTTAGGTGAAAGTAATTGGTGTGAAAATGCATCAATACCAGAGATGGTAAAGCTAAATCTAGGGGGTTGAAGATTTTTGAAAACCATGTGTGCATGCTTTAAAGACATAGACACAGGTTGCTAAATTCTTTGTACTCCTCCTGATGGTCCAGAATATGTTTGTTTTGTGTAGCAGAGGCAAATGTCTTGTATATTGAATTGGTGTAGCTCCTCAAAATTCTTTGCTTGCACTATTAGCAAGAATAGGTTGTTTCTTGTAGGAAGAATAGGATTGGTGCGCTTTATGATATACTGGAAGAGTGCAACTGCAGTGGATGACGAGGACTGCTATGCAACATACTCCTTTGGACCTTGGAGGAACACATTAAGGTAAAAGTAAATTTTCAAAGCATTTTCATGCTGGACAGTTGGAATTTCTGGACCATCAGGTGGTTTGATATCTTTAACTGAGGTGAAAGTAATTGGTGTGAAGAATGCACCAATTCTGGAGATGGATAGCTGGCTGCATGGTTTGAAGGCCCACATAAATGTTAAAATCATTTTCCTCACCCTGATGGTCCAGAATTTTTTGTTATGTGTAGCCGAGGCGAATGTCTTCTACTTCGATTCGGTGTTGCGCCCCAAATTCTTGCTTGCACGGTGAGCAAGAATAGATGGTTTTTTGTAGGAGTCATAGGACCCTGCCATTTGACTTTGCACGAACTGGATGACCCAACTTGGGCTATGTGGAAGACCCTGACAGTGGACTTTAGATCGTGCAAAGGACCCAGTTGCTAGAATTTGGACCAAGTGCAGATCCTCGCCGCTGAATTTTTAACCATGTGGAAGACCCCACCGCTGGATTTTAAACTGCGTGGAGAAGTCAGTCGCTGTATTTTGCACCGCATGGAGCTCCCCGCCTGGATTTTTGGCCAACTGGAGGACCCCACCGCTGGATTTTTCACTCAAGTGGTGGATCCACTTTGAATCTGCATTGTGCCCAAATTCTTGTTTGCAATGTGGGCAAGGCTAGGTTGTTTCTTGTAGATAGAAGAGGATTTCAATACTTGTAAACGACAGTATGAGTGGGACTGCAATGCACGAAGAGGACCTAGGCCCAGCTACAGACCCATTGGACCCTGGAATGATATACTAAGGTAACTTCTGACACCAATTCCATGCCGACAGTCGTAATTTCGCACCTCAGGATGATTGCTATCTATCAGTTAGGTGAAAGTAATTGGTGTGAAAATACACCAATACCAGAGATGGTAAAGCTAAATCTAGGGGTTGAAGATTTTGAAAACCATGTGTGCATGCTTTAAAGACATAGACACAGGTTGCTAAATTCTTTGTACTCCTCCTGATGGTCCAGAATATGTTTGTTTTGTGTAGCAGAGGCAAATGTCTTGTATATTGAATTGGTGTAGCTCCTCAAAATTCTTGCTTGCACTATTAGCAAGAATAGGTTGTTTTTGTAGGAAGAATAGATTGGTGCGCCACGACATACCGTACTAGAAGAGTGCAACTGCAGTGGATGACGAGGACCGCTGCGTAACATACTCCCTTTGGACCTTGAGGAACACATTAAGGTAAAAGTAAATTTTGGACCTTGGAGGAACGCACATTAAAGTAAATCTTCAAACATGTTCACGGACAGTTGGAATTTCTGGACCACTAGGTGGTTTAATATCTTTCAGTGAGGCAAAAGTAATTGGTGTGAAAATGAAATCGGCAATTCTGGAGATGGATAGCTGGCTGTACCGCATTGAAGAGGGACATTTTTACATCACGTGTGCATGCTTTAAAGACATAGACACAGGTTGCTAAATTCTTGTACTCCTCCTGATGGTCCAGAATATGTTTGTTTTGTGTAGCAGAGGCAAATGTCTTGTATATTGAATTGATGTAGCTCCTCAAAATTCTTGCTTGCACTATTAGCAATAATAGGTTGTTTCTGTAGGAAGAATAGGATTGGTGCGCTTATGACATACTGGAAGAGTGCAACTGCAGTGGATGATTCGAGGACATGCTAAGAACATACTCCTTTTGGACCTTGGAGGAACACATTAGGTAAAAGTAAATTTTCAAAGCATTTTCATGCCGGACAGTTGGAATTTCTGGACCATCAGGTGGTTTGATATCTTTCACTGAGGTGAAAGTAATTGGTGTGAAAATGCACCAATTCTGGAGATGGATAGCTGGCTGCATGGTTTGAAGGCCCACATAAATGTTAAAATCATTTTCCTCACCCTGATGGTCCAGAATTTTTTTGT
The DNA here is from genome assembly GCA_033119425.1 of Bufotes viridis. Lineage (NCBI taxonomy): Eukaryota > Metazoa > Chordata > Amphibia > Anura > Bufonidae > Bufotes > Bufotes viridis. The sequence continues at coordinate 27,569 of JAKVIS010001551.1, forward strand.
TATGTGTAGCCGAGGCGTAATGTCTTCTACTGATTCGGTGTTGCGCCCAAATTCTTGCTTGCACGGTGAGCAAGAATAGATGTTTTTTTGTAGGAGTCATAGGACCCTGCCATTTGACTTTGCACGAACTGGATGACCCAACTTGGGCTATGTGGAAGACCCTGACAGTGGACTTTAGATCGTGCAAAGGACCCAGTTGCTAGAATTTGGACCAAGTGCAGATCCTCGCTGCTGATTTTTAACCATGTGGAAGACCCCGCCGCTGGATTTTAAACTGCGTGGAGAAGTCAGTCGCTGTATTTTGCACCGCATGGAGCCCCCGCCTGGATTTTTGGCCAACTGGAGGACCCCACCGCTGGATTTTTCACTAAGTGGTGGATCCACTTTGAATCTGCATTGTGCCCAAATTCTGCTTGCAATGTGGCAAGGCTAGGTTGTTTCTTGTAGATAGAAGAGGATTTCAATACTTGTAAAGACAGTATGAGTGGGACTGCAATGCACTAAGAGGACCTAGGCCCAGCTACACACCCATTGACCTTGAATGATATACTACTGTAACTTCGACACCAATCCCATGCCGACAGTCGTAATTTCTGCACCCTCAGGATGATTGCTATCTATCAGTTAGGTGAAAGTAATTGGTGTGAAAATGCATTAATACCAGAGATGGTAAAGCTAAATCTAGGGGTTGAAGATTTTTGAAAACCATGTGTGCATGCTTTAAAGACATAGACACAGGTTGCTAAATTCCTTGTACTCCTCCTGATGGTCCAGAATATGTTTGTTTTGTGTAGCAGAGGCAAATGTCTTGTATATTGAATTGGTGTAGCTCCTCAAAATTCTTGCTTGCACTATTAGCAAGAATAGGTTGTTTCTTGTAGGAAGAATAGGATTGGTGCGCTTATGATATACTGGAAGAGTGCAACTGCAGTGGATGACGAGGACAGCTAGCTAACATACTCCTTTGGACCTTTGAGGAACACATTAAGGTAAAAGTAAATTTTCAAAGCATTTTCATGCCGACAGTTGGAATTTCTGGACCATCAGGTGGTTTGATATCTTTCACTGAGGTGAAAGTAATTGGTGTGAAAAATGCACCAATTCTGGAGATGGATAGCTGGCTGCATGGTTTGAAGGCCCACATAAATGTTAAAATCATTTTCCTCACCCTGATGGTCCAGAATTTTTTGTTATGTGTAGCCGAGGCGAATGTCTTCTACTCGATTCGGTGTTGCGCCCCAAATTCTGCTTGCATGGTGAGCAAGAATAGATGGTTTTTTGTAGGAGTCATAGGACCCTGCCATTTGACTTTGCACGAACTGGATGACCCAACTTGGGCTATGTGGAAGACCCTGACAGTGGACTTTAGATCGTGCAAAGGACCCAGTTGCTAGAATTTGGACCAAGTGCAGATCCTCGCCGCTGGATTTTTAACCATGTGGAAGACCCCGCCGCTGGATTTTAAACTGCGTGGAGAAGTCAGTCGCTGTATTTTGCACCGCATGGAGCTCCCCGCCTCTGATTTTTGGCCAACTGAGGACCCCACCGCTGGATTTTTCACTAAGTGGTGGATCCACTTTGAATCTGCATTGTGCCCAAATTCTTGCTTGCAATGTGGGCAAGGCTAGGTTGTTTCTTGTAGATAGAAGAGGATTTCAATACTTGTAAAGACAGTATGAGTGGGACTGCAATGCACGAAGAGGACCTAGGCCCAGCTACACACCCATTGGACCTTGGAATGATATACTAAGGTAACTTCTGACACCAATTCCATGCCGGACAGTCGTAATTTCGCACCCTCAGGATGATTGCTATCTATCAGTTAGGTGAAAGTAATTGGTGTGAAAATGCATCAATACCAGAGATGGTAAAGCTAAATCTAGGGGTTGAAGATTTTTGAAAACCATGTGTGCATGCTTTAAAGACATAGACACAGGTTGCTAAATTCTTTGTACTCCTCCTGATGGTCCAGAATATGTTTGTTTTGTGTAGCAGAGGCAAATGTCTTGTATATTGAATTGGTGTAGCTCCTCAAAATTCTTGCTTGCACTATTAGCAAGAATAGGTTGTTTCTTGTAGGAAGAATAGGATTGGTGCGCTTATGATATACTGGAAGAGTGCAACTGCAGTGGATGACGAGGACCGCTATGCAGTAACATACTCCTTTTGGACCTTGGAGGAACACATTAAGGTAAAAGTACATTTTCAAAGCATTTTCATGCTGGACAGTTGGAATTTTTGGACCATCAGGTGGTTTGATATCTTTAACTGAGGTGAAAGTAATTGGTGTGAAGAATGCACCAATTCTGCAGATGGATAGCTGGCTGCATGGTTTGAAGGCCCACATAAATGTTAAAATCATTTTCCTCACCCTGATGGTCCAGAATTTTTTTGTTATGTGTAGCCGAGGCGAATGTCTTCTACTTCGATTCGGTGTTGCGCCCCAAATTCTTGCTTGCACGGTGAGCAAGAATAGATGTTTTTTTGTAGGAGTCATAGGACCCTGCCATTTGACTATTCACGAACTGGATGACCCAACTTGGGCTATGTGGAAGACCCTGACAGTGGACTTTAGATCGTGCAAAGGACCCAGTTGCTAGAATTTGACCAAGTGCAGATCCTCGCGCTGAATTTTTAACCATGTGGAAGACCCCACCGCTGGATTTTAAACTGCGTGAGAAGTCAGTCGC
>JAKVIS010001552.1:0-31761 GCA_033119425.1 Bufotes viridis
TCTCCGCACCATGTTTATTTATGGCAATAAACAGTTTATGCACCATCTCCTGGTTGTACGTTTATTTGTATTATCGGACCTAGGACCACATGATCAGGGAGCATTATTATTGGTTCCTGATAGTTACTGTGCCCAGTGCGCATGTCTGCCGCTGCCATCTTTCTTGAGGGGGGGGGGGTTCTCGTGGGTGAGGATCGGGACCCAGCTCAGGCCCTCTCAAACGAGAAGAGGGAGAAAGTTTAGTGAGGGCAGCCCTGCTGCCGGCATTTTCTGTGATCGCCGTGATAAAGTGTATCATGGCGATCACGTGATCAGAGACCGCTTGTCACGGTCTCCGATCACTTCCCCAAGCCCTCAGCTACAGCGCTAACTTGGGCTGAAGTGCCGCCGTAAAAAGGCAGTGCTCCAGCCCAAGGCACCTTAGTGACCGCTGTAAAACACCTATGGGGGTCACTAAAGGGTTAAAAGGACTTTGGGGTCTTTGAAAAGCAAATGTCTCTCCCTGCACATGTCCTTTTTTTTGGACGGATGCTATTCACTGGCCGTTAAAAGAACGGCCATGTGAATAGTCCCATAGACTTTTATTGGTGCTAACAATGGCCGTTATTCACTGTCGTGTGCATGAGGCTTTAATTTCTTGTGCATATTGTTACAGGAAAATATGGTTCCCAGCCAGAGCCTCAGTCCAAGACCACACAAATATATAGCATATAGTGATATTATTCAGTGACATTCACCCATTGAGTGATATCAGTATGGCCAGAAGCCATTTGGTTATTGTGTCCCTTGTTAGCTTATCAAAGGCAGAAAGGGCACATTGTAAAAGAAGTTAGACAACATTCTCTTGGCCAACAGATTGGGAAGATATTTGGGTGGTAATAGTCGATGGTGGGGGCTGAGACACAGGAAGATATAGGCTATGTGAAACTTGGGGATGCTCTCTTCCTGCCACCCCTGAACAAACAGCACTTCAGGAGCAAGCTAAGTAATATTACATGTGTGCTTTCTGCGTAAGTATATACGGTAAGTATAATAACATAGTAACATAGTTTATAAGGCTGAAAAAGACATCTGTTTATCCAGTTTGGCCTGTTAGCCTGCAAGTAGATTTAGAGGAAGGCAAAAAAAAAAAAAACCTATGAGGTAGAAGCCATTTTTTTCCACTTAAGAGGAAGAAATTCCTCCCCGACTCCAATCAGGCAATCAGAATAACTCCCTGGATCAACGACCCATCTCTAGTAGCTATAGCCTGTAATATTATTACACTCCAGAAATACATCCAGGCCCCTCTTGAATTCCTTTATGGTACTCACCATCACCACCTCCTCAGGCAGAGAGTTCCATAGTCTCACTGCTCTTACAGTGAAGAATCCTCTTCTATGTTTGTCTACAAACCTTCTTTCCTCCAGACGCAGAGGATGTCCACTCTTCACAGTCACAGTCCTGGATATAAATAGATGATGGGAGAGATCTCTGTACTGACCCCTGATATATTTATACATAGTGATTAGATCTCCCCTCAGTTGTCTTTTAATTTTGATAATCTTTCAGGGTACTGTAGTCACCCTTTCCAGTTATTACTTTAGGTGCCCTCCTCTGAACCCTCTCCAGCTCGGCTATGTCTGCCTTGTTCTCAGGACCCAGAACTGTACACAGTACTCCATGTGTGGTCTGACCAGTGATTTGTAAAGTGCTAGGACTATGTTCTCATCACGGGCAGACATGCCCCTTTTGATGCAACCCATCATCTTATTGGCCTTGGCAGCAGCTACGTGACACTGGTTTCTACAGCTTAGTTTGCTGTTCACTAAAATTCCTAGGTCCTTTTCCATGTCAGTGTTGCACAGTGTTTTACTATTTAGTATGTACGGGTGACTTGCATTATTCCTTCCCATGTGCATAACCTTACATTTGTCAGTGTTAAACCTCATCTGCCACTTATCTGCCCAAGCCGCCAATCTATCCAGATCCCTCTGTAGCAGAAAACTGTCCTCTTCAGTGTTAATTACTTTACACAGTTTAATGTCATCTGCAAAAATTTATATTTTACTGTGCAAGCCTTCTACAAGATCATTAATAAATATATTGAGGAGAATGGGGCCCAATACTGACCCCTGAGGTACCCCAATAGTGACAGTGACCCAATCTGTGTGTGTACCAATAATGGCGGATTATAATTGGGACATCTGAGTCGGTCGCCCCGGGCCCGTCATCTCTGGGCAGCCCAGTGCCGACCCGAACGCCCACATACTGCAGCGTGGCATGTGAGTGTATAGTTCCCTGCCCAGCCGCCTATCACTGCCATAGGCTTCAGGCCTAGTAAGCCTGAGGTCTACGTGGTGGTAGTAGCCCGGCGTGTGCGATGACGTCATCGTGCGCCTGTATAGTGGAGCTCGCGCCCTCTGATGTACGCGCGCCTGCCACACCATTCAGCCTACAGGCAAGTATTCGTTTGTTTTTTGTTTTTTTGTGTTTGCTCACTTGGGTGGGAGAGGAGACATTAAGGGACAGTGGGGCATGTTTCCATGGGGGCAAATTAATTAATGGATGGCAGTTGTGGGGGCAAATTAATTAATGGATGGCAGTTGTGGGGCAAATTAATTAATGGATGGCAGTTGTGGGGGCAAATTAATTAATGTATGGCAGTTGTGGGGGCAAATTAATTAATGGATGGCAGTTGTGGGGGCAAATTAATTAATGGATGGCAGTGTGGGGGCAAATTAATTAATGGATGGCAGTGTGGGTGCAAATTAATTAATGGATGGCAGTGTGGGGGCAAATGAATGGATGGCAGTTGTGGGGGCAAATTAATGGCTGGCAGTGTAGGGGAAATTACTATATGGGGGCAGTGTAGGGGAAATTACTATATGGGGCAGTGTAGGGGAAATAACTATATGGGGCAGTGTAGGGGAAATACGTATATGGGGGCAGTGTAGGGGAAATAACTATATGGGGCAGTGTAGGGGAAATTACTATATGGGGCAGTGTGAAGGAAAAATACTATATGGGGGTAGTATGGGGACGTTGCTATTGGGGGACATTATTTTTGGGGACACTATACAGGCATTATTACCTGGAGCACAATATACTGTAGGGTGTTATTATTACTGGGGGCACTCTAGGGGACATTATAGCTGCTGTAGACACTATAGAGATCTTTGGGGTCATTTATCAAATTGTTGTAGTAGAACTGGCTTAGTTGCCCATAGCAACAGATTCCACCTTTCATTTTTGACAGCTTCTCTGGAAAAGGAAAGGTGGAATCTGATTAGTTGCTATGGGCAACTAAGCCAGTTCTAATTTACACCAGTTTGATAAATGACCCCAATTATCTGTAGAGACGAGATGCGGCTGGAGGAATTTGTCATGGCGGTCTGGGACAGACAGAGGAGAAGAGTAAAGAGAAGATCTACATGACAGGAATAGTCCCTGGATGTAAGAGGTATGTGGTGATGTATTCTCCTATATGTACAGCTGGCTCACTACTGTGAGCTGCTTTTCATCTCCTCCTCCAAGTCTTTATCATAATCATATGTATTTTAAATTTGGCAACTAAAATTTAAATTTGTCACCTGCAGTCCTATGTAACAGCCCAGATAACAGTGATAACTTTCTGTGTGCAGATAATGCAGTAGATGTTTCCTGCAGTCCTATGTAACACCCCACATAACACAATAATTCACTGTGTTATGTGGGGTGTTTCATAGGACTGCAGGTAACATCTATGACATCTGTACTCAGAGAGCTATGAGATGTTGGGGGTCCGACTCCTGGCCCCCCGCCAATCAGCTGTTTGAGGAGACCGCAATGTCCCAGTGAGCTCCACAGCCTCTTTGCTCCTTACCAAGCACAGCACTGTCCATCTGATAGCACTGCGCTTGGTACTGCAGCTCAGACCCAATCACTCAAATGGGACAGAGCTGCACCTCGGCCATGTGAACGATGAATGTGATCTCATATGGCCTAGAAAGAGACTGAGATGCTCACAAAGCACCGCAGCCTCTTCATACAGAAAAAACCTGAAACTTAAAATGGGGGGGGCCCAAGTTGGGTATACAGCGCCGGTTCTATCATGCACTTATTCCGACCCTGTGTACCATTAATAACCACCCACTGTTTTCTATTACTGAGCCAGTTACTTACCCACATACAGACATTTTCTCCCAGTCCGAGCATTCTCATTTTATATACTAACCTTTTATGTGGCACAGTGTCAAATGCTTTGGAGAAGTCCAGATATACGACATCCATTGATTTGCCGCTGTCAAGTCTAGAACTTACCTCCTCATAGGAACTGATTAAATTAGTTTGGCATGACCGATCCCTCATGAAGCCATGCTGATATGGTGTTTTTTGATTATTTTCATTGAGGTCCTCTAAGATAGCATGTCTCAGAAACCCTTCAAACAGTTTACCCATAACAGATGTCAAACTTACCGGCCTATAGTTTCCAGGCTCTGTTTTTGGACCCTTTTTGAATATTGGCACCACATTTGCTATGCGCCAATCCTGTGGAACACTCCCTGTCAGTATAAGAGTCCTTAAAGGATAACTGTCGTATATAAATATATTTTTTGGAGTATTGGATTTTGGTGATTAATATCACCTTGGTGGCCCTGTTTCAACTTTTACTGTCTATTCAATTACCCCTTAATTCCACATTTTTGTTCCCTGTATTGCCTTTTTTTTTACCTTTGCTTAAAATAGGGTTGCTAGGCATCCTCCATCTCCCAGTTTCCTCTGAGGGAAGACAGAGGACGCACAAGCAGGCTGTCCTCCTGCCTGCGTGCGCGCTCACATTACTTTCCGGAACTGACAGCCAGAGTAAAAGTTGTAAGGGAATGTTTAAAAAGTCAGGTCCTCCCTGGCAGCTGATAACAGTGCCTGGGCTGTGTGCACTTCTCCACATCCCTGTGCTTGGCAGACGCTCCCTCAGCAGTGCTGGAGAATGGGGGCTGGAGCAGACAAGTGTAGCATCCCCAAGTCAGGGCAATGTCTGGAACTAACCTGGGGAATGCCAGTGATGGAGAGGCTGGCACGCTGTTCCTCTGGGGCACTCTCTGGGTTCTGAAGGGCCACAGCCAGGTGCAGTGTGAGGTGCCCTTGGTGTTGTAGTTTAACGTGCCTATAGCTGGGTCCCTGATGTGTCGTGACGCCAGTGCCAGTAAACGGTGGCACACCGTATTTATAGTAGGAATAACAGAGGTGCAGACTTGTAACTTGAAAACAGAATTCCAACTTTACTGAAAACAGTGATGATACAGTAAGCAGTCTTTCCAACAGTTCCTTTTGCAGACAATCACAATTGCAGTGGTCTTACATCCAGCAAGGTAAAACAGAGGGTGATAATACAGGACTTGGAATTGCAGGTGAACCTTACTTTCTTCCTGACTCGTCCTGACTGGAATTGATGCTTCAAGGCCCCAATGCCCTACTTCTGGCTTATATCCTTGAATCTCCAGTTTATAATGTACCTCCTCTTGACATTTAGTACCTCTTGCTCTAGGGATTGCCTCCAGGTTGACTTCTGCTGAACTCGCCTAGGCCTGTGACATGTGGCCTTCACAGACTCCAGGGTCTGCACTCCTTCTCCTAGGGCACCATCTTCCTAGGGTGGATTCCTCACAGGCCATAAGGCCTGGGTTTGGCCTTCACAGGCACATGGCCTGCACTTGTCTAAGGCACACTCTAGACTGCCTTCCCTTCCCCTGACTGGGCCTTATATAGACTAGGGCAACCTAGCTCCCTCTAGTGACTAGAGCTGGAATTACATCCCTAGCCGGCCTGCACATAGCACATTTCACAGTAACAGGGGAATCAAATACCATAAATTACATTGATTTACATTGCATGGTACAAATAGGACCTTTACCAGCCTCCTCCTAAATGAGAGGAGCGACAGCAGCCAAGTGACCCTTCCGTAGTGACGGGCAGTACAACTCCCGTACACTACACAAGCCGCTCAGCAACATGTGGTAAAAGGAGAGCTCGGGGCAACCTCTCTGTGCTGCAGGAGGACTACAGGCTTCAGCCAGACCTGGGAACTTCACTGCAAGACCCCCCTATACAGTGCTGGTCTTCACTAACTTCACTGCAGGCGTCCTATGGATTAACGTTTCTATTGTGAAGACCGCGCAGCTTCCATTTCTTCCCAGAGGTCCAGAGAAAAAGAGTGGGATCCATAATCTGTGTTTTTCATTGCATCTGATCACTGAATCTCCGATTCTCTGTCACCTCCTAGATCTCAATTAAGAGGGCTCCACATAGTGAAATACCGCCACAGTTATTTCATAAAAGGATCAGTTATTATACTCGCAAAGGTACAAATTTTCATGCGTTAAAATATCCAAAATCTGTGCTCGCAAAGGTACAAATTTTCATGTGTTAAAATATCCAAAATCTGTGCTCGCCCATTATCTGTGCTTGTGAGTATAAAAAACGCACATTCTGGATCCCACTCTTTTTTTCTGGACCTCTGGGAAGAAATGGAAGCTGCGCGGTCTTCACAATAGAAACGTTTATAGGAAGTGAAGTTGAACCTACCTCACCAAAAGACCTGCTGCGCTGATAAAGACTGTGTGGTTTGGGACATTTTTCTTTATTATATTTTAGAGTCCTATGGATTAACCCCTGCATGGCTGCATGGTTTCCCCAACTTCTCTGCATCATACAAGTAACCCCTGCATGGGTTCAGTAAGTGCAGCCTCCCATAACTTTGTATTAACCCTTAAATGGCTTTAATAAGTGCAGGCCCCCCCATAACCTTGTATTAACCTCTGCATGGGTTCATTAAGTGCAGCCCACCCCCCATAACCATATATTAACCCTTGCTTGGGTTCACTAAGTGCAGCCCCCTATTACCCCAGATTAACCCTTTAATACCACACATGGCTCTGCTCTTCCTATACATTATATCAACCCCTTAGCCCTACACATGCCATATTTTGACCCCTATAACTTTTTTGTAATTATTTTTTAGTATTAGTACTGAGCTGTGTAGGAGCTCATTTTTTTGCGGCGCAATCTGATCTTTTCATTGATACCATTCTGGGGTGTGTATGACTTGTTGATCACCTTTTATTTAAATTCTTTCTTTAGGAAATGAAACATCCAAAAATGGCGAATCGGCCATTATGCTTACCGTATGGGGAATTTATTAAATATTTTTATAGTATGAGCATTTTCGCACATTGCGACACCCATGATGTGTATTTTTTTTTTTTTTCATTTTGGCAAAAGGGGGTGATTTGAACGTTTGTGGTTTTTTTAATTTGTTTTTTTTTCTTTAAATTTTTTTACACTTTTGTATAGTTCCCATGGGGAATTATAACATGCAGTCCTTAGATTGCTATTCTCCTACATTCCAATGAAATAGCCTAAAGTGTATGTGATAGAAGGAGGAGGGCGTGTTTAAGTGGGGAGAGCAACGATTGGTTGAGGTGCAGAAGCCAGTGCATGAGAGAAGCTCAATGCATTGTGGGTAGTGAGGGCAGGCGGGATTAGCCTCAGGGTGAGGGCAGTGGCAGCCATCTAACAGAATAGTGACATTGCAGTTTTATGCAGACTGGTTGCTAAGGGCTGAATCTTATTAAATATGGGGTAAGTAAGTCTAATAGTTATTGATTCAGGAATATTATGTTATTAGTAACTACATATATGAAAATTGAAATTAGGGTCTAAATGTGACAGTTATCCTTTAAATATCAGAAATAAGGGTCTGGCTATGACATTACTTAATTTTCTTAGGATACGGGGGTGTATGCCATCTGGTCCTGGCGATTTGTCTATTTTAATCTTTTTAAGATGCTGCTGTACTTCTTCCTAGGTCAGACAGGGCACTTTTAATTGGGAATTTACTTTTACATTCTGCATTTCATCTGACAGTTTATTTTCCTCAGTGAATACAATGTGGAAAAAATATTTAATAGCTTTGCTTTCTCCTTATCGCTCTCTGCAACTCCCCCCTCATTACTCTTTACAGGGCCGACACCTTCAGATTTATACTTTTTAGCATTTATATAATTGAAGAATATTTTAGGGTTAGTTTTGCTCTCTTTGGCAATTAATCTCTTGGTCTCTTGTTTGGCTGCTTTTATTTGTTTTTTACATATTCTATTTTTTTCCTTATAGTTTTTTAGTGCTTCCTCGCTACCCTCCTGTTTTAGTGATTTAAATGCTTTCTTTTTGTCATTTATTGCTTTCTTTACAGTTCTATTTATCCACATTGTTTTTTTTTTCTTGTTCCTTAACCTTTTATTCCAATAAGGTATGCACCTCTCACAATTAGATTTTAGGATGCTTTTAAAAATATCCCATTTTGCGGCTGTATTTTTATTTTTGAGGACTTTGTCCCAGTTAGTCAGGAGTATGGCCTCTCTTAGTTGGCTAAATTTAGCTTTTTTGAAGTTTGGTGTTTTTGTTCCTCCCTGAAGAAACACTCTTTTGAATGACAATTGGAAGGTTATTACTTTATGGTCACTATTTCCCAGGTGTCCCCCAATCTGCACATCTGTTGTTCCGTCAGATCTATTGGTTAATACTAAGTCCATTGTGGCCGTCCCTCTAGTCGGGTCCTGAACCAGTTGGGAAAGGTAATTGTCTTTGGTTATTGCCAAGAACCTGTTTCCTTTATGAGATCTACAGGTTTCAGTTTCCCAGTCTATATCTGGGTAGTTGAAGTCCCTCATAATAACGACCTCATTATGATTTGCCGACCTTGTCTATTTCGTTTAGAAGTAGATTTTCTGTGGACTTCTGTGGTATATTAGGTGGTTTATAATAAACTCCATTAGTTTGTTTTTGCCTCCATTTATTTCTACCCACAGTGACTCCACATGTTCATGCCCCTCACTTATATCTTCTCAGACTGTGGGCTTTAGACAGGACTTTACATAAAGACAGACCCCTCCCCTTCTCAATTTTTTTGTGATCTTTTCTAAACAGACTGTAACCCTGTATATTAACTGCCCAGTCATAGCTATCATCCCGCTATGTCATAGTCCTCCTCACACATGACGAATTCCAGTTCCCCAGTTTTATTAGTCAGGCTTCTGGCATTAGTATACATATAATTAAGAGGTTTATGTATATTTTTTACCCTACACCGTTCCTTTTGAACTGTTCTAGTCCCTCCTTACATTCCTCCCCCAGTCCCATTACCTTTCCTCCTATCTCTATCTTCCCATCCTATAACGTAATTACCCCCCCCCCCCAGTCCCTAGTTGAAACACTCCTCCAACCTTCTAGCCATCTTCTCCCCCAACACAGCTGCCCCTTCCCCATTGAGGTGCAGCCCGTCCCTATGATAGAGCCTTTAGCCGACAAAGAAGTCGGCCCAGTTCTCTAGGAATCCAAAGCCCTCCTTCCTACACTGGTTCTTGAGCCACTTGTTAACCTCCCTAATCTCCTGCTGCCTTTCTCTTGTGGCTCGTGGTACAGGTGGTATTTCGGAAAACATTACCTTTGAGGTCCTTGCCCTAAGCTTGTGACCTAAATCCCTAAAATCATTTTTAAGGACGCTCCACCTACCTCTGGGATAATTGTGCCATATGATAGTGTGTTCCCAAATGCTATCTGGCCACTGCTATTTTCCCGCTCAGCACCCTACTTGTTTCTCTAATGCAGAGATGGTCATGCGCGCGACCATCCTCTGTTAATGTTGGTTGTACTGGGTTACAACGTCTTTAGTACCAGTACAATTGTGCTAGCTGCATGTATGTGAGGGACATGTCGGTAAAGTGGCATTGACACACACCTTGGTCACTCACTGTCCCCCATACTAATACACTACGAGTGTTTAGGTTGTAGCAAGCCCTTTTGTGGGGCATAACCCCCTTGTTTTATAATTTGATATACAATAAACAGTTTTTTGTTTTTGTCTTCTCCTCCTAAAGTCCTTGAATCTCAAGTCACATAATCTAAAATCACACACTTAATACAAAGATCCACTTGAAATCAAACACTCGAACGCTCACAAACTCACGTTTGTCTGCTTGTATAAGTGCAGCTCTCAAACCAGACTACATTTTTTTCTCTGAATTCAAATATCCCAGTAGACTTTATATGTGAACATATAGATATTTGTAGTCTGCAATTGTATTACCAGTAGATTATATATGCTGTTTATGCATGAGTCTCTATATGTACATGTACTAACGGTCAGGTACTGAATGTGAGTTGGGTAGAAGAGTTGATCCAGTAGACAGTATATTAGTGTATTCTGGATATACTTTATATCCATAAACATTATTAGCCACATTGCTTAGCATCCAGGCTGGGCAGGAACAGAGGCAGCTGTGTGTGGAGCAGTGGCGTTGCTAGGGCTGGTGTCACCCGGTGCGGTAGAAAATGGTGTCACCCCAGACCCCCCCCCGAAGCAATAATGTTTTAGTCATATAACCAAAAATAACAGATACTCACTAGTGCTTAGGCCTCTTTCACACTTGCGTTTTTCCTTTCCGTGCTAGAGTTCCGTCCTCGGGGCTCTAAGACGGAAAGATACTGATCAGGATTGTCCCAGTGCATCTTGAATGGAGAGAAATCCGTTCAGGATGCATCAGGATGTCTTCAGTTCAGTATTCAAACTTTTTTTGCCGTTGAAAAATCGGATTTTCCTTGGGCCAAAAAATTGAAGGCATGCCGCAGGGCGGATCTGGAATTAATGCCCATTGAAAAGCATTAATCCGGATCCGACTTTAAGCTAAATGTTGTTTCGGCGCATCGCCGGATCTGGCGTTACCTTTCTGAATGGTAACCATGGCAGCTAGGACGCTACTAAAGTCCCGGCTGCCATGGAAAAGTAGTGGGGAGCCAGGGGAGGAGCTACTTACCGTCCGTGCGGCTCCCAGGGTGCTCCACAATGACGTCACAGCACCTCTACATCACATGGATAATGTGATCATGCGACGTAGGGGCGCTGTGACGTCATTGTGGAGCGCCCCAGGAGCCACACGGAAGGTATGTAGCTTCTCCCCTGGCTCCCCACTACTTTATCATGGCAGCCGGGACTTTAGTAGCGTCCTGGCTGCCATGGTAACACTGAAAGCATTTTGAAGACTGATCAGTCTTCAAATGTTTTCAGGTGTGTTGCGTTGTGACGGATCCGGTGGGCATTTCCGGTGATGGAAGTGCACGCCGGATCCTCACAACGGTAGTGTGAAAGGGGCCTTAGTTATTAATTCACTTACAGTCCGGTGTGTACGAAGTGTCTTCACATATAACTAAAGAGGAATTGCTGCTGTTATGTTAATAGATGCTATAACATTGCACCATCCTTCTGAACATACACATCTGTCATCCGCCTTACCTCATGATCCTGGAGCTGTGCTGTACAGTGGCCGCCGAGCTCTACAGCACAGCTCCAGGATCATGAGGTAAGGCGGATGACAGATGTATGTCAGAAGGATGGTGCATATGTTATAGCATCCATTAACATCAGCAACAAGTCTGGGCTGGTTCAGGCTGTGCTGTGCCTGTGTGAGTGAGTCACTGCTGTGACCCCCCGCCCGCAGCTCACCTGGTCCTGGTCCTGTGTGCAGCAGCTGGCTTCTCCTCTGTGTGGTTCTGGTATCTTCGCTATGCTTCAATCGCTTGAAGACTGTACTTTTCGCCCTATAAGACTATAACACACACATAGGTTTTAGAGGAGTATAATAAGAAACCATATTTTCCACTATACCTCAGGTCAGACCACCAATCAGACCCCCAATGTTAATCACACCTCAGATCAGACCCCCGTGTCAGCCGTCAGCCCCCATCCATCATTCCCCCCCATGTCAGTCATCATGCCAGCCATCAGCCCCCCATGTCAGCCGTCAGCCCCCATCCATCATGCCCCCCCATGTCAGCCATCATGCCCTCATGTCAGCCATCATGCCAGCCGTCAGCTCCCCGTGTCAGCCCCCATCCATCATGCCCCCATGTCAGCTGTCAGCCCCCATGTCAGCCGTCAGCCCCCATCCATCATGCCCCCATGTCAGTCATCATGCCCTTATTTCAGCCATCATGCCAGCCGTCAGCCCCCATGTCAGGCGTCTGTCAGCCGTCAGCCCCCATCCATCATGCCCCCCATGTCAGCCATCATGCCCTCATGTCAGCCATCATGCCAGCCGTCAGCCCCCGTGTCTACCGTCAGCCCCCATCCATCATGCCCCCATGTCAGTTATCAGCCCCCATGTCAGCCGTCAGCCCCATCCATCATGCCCCCATATCAGCCGTCAGCCCCCATCCATCATGCCCCCATATCAGCTGTCAGCCCCCATCCATCATGCCCCCATGTCAGCTGTTCAGCCCCCCATGTCAACCGTTAGCCCCCATGTCAGCCATCAGCTCCGATCCTTCATGATCCCCAATGGGGGAAATGTTGGAGTCTGTACCATGGGGAGTGACATGATGAGGACAATGTTGAAGTCTGACTGTGCCAGATTCCAACATTGTCCCTCTCTTCATCATTGTCCCCTCATCATGTCATCCCCCATGGGTGGCAGATTTCTTTTCTTCCCCTCCAGGCTCCATGGCACAAACAAACATTTTGTGATTGTCCCCCATCATTTCTCTTTTCTCACCCCCAGGATTGAGGCGCACATAGTGCCCCATAATAATGTGCCAGTAACACGTGCCTCTCCATGCCACCACATGTGCTAGTAATAAGTGCCTCTCTTGTGCTTCCCCCCATGTGCCAGTAGCCCCCCCCTGATTATGTGCCAGTAGCCCCCCCCCATATGTGCCAGTAGCCCCCCCCATATGTGCCAGTAGCCGTCTCCCCTTATGTGCCAGTAGCCGTCTCCCCTTATGTGCCATTAGGCCCCCCTTATGTGCCATTAGTCCCCCCTTATGTGCCAGTAGCCGTTCCCCCTTATGTGCCAGTAGCCGTCTCCCCTTATGTGCCAGTAGCCGTCTCCCCTTATGTGCCATTAGGCCCCCCTCATGTGCCATTAGGCCTCCCTCATGTGCCATTAGTCCCCCCTTATGTGCTAGTAGCCGTTCCCCCTTATGTGCCAGTAGCCGTTCCCCCTTATGTGTTATTAGTCCCCCCTCATGTGCCAGTAGCCGTTCCCCCTTATGTGTTATTAGTCCCCCCTCATGTGCCAGTAGCCGTTCCCTTTATGTGCCAGTAGCCGTCCCCTTTATGTGCCAGTAGCCGTCCCTTTTATGTGCCAGTAGCCGTCCCCTTTATATGCCAGTAGCCGTCCACTTTATGTGCCAGTAGCCGTCCCCTTTATGTGCCAGTAGCCGTCCCCTTTATGTGCCAGTAGCCCCCTTATTATGTGCCAGTAGCGTCTCCCCTTATGTGCCAGTAGCCGTCTCCCCTTATGTGCCAGTAGCCGTCTCCCCTTATGTGCCATTAGGCCCCCCTCATGTGCCATTAGGCTCCCCTCATGTGCCATTAGGCCCCCCTCATGTGCCATTAGGCCCCCCTTATGTGCCATTAGGCCCCCCTCATGTGCCATTAGGCCCCCCTTATGTGCCAGTAGCCGTTCCCCCTTATGTGCCAGTAGCCGTTCCCCCTTATGTGCTAGTAGCCATTCCCCCTTATGTGTTATTAGTCCCCCCTCATGTGCCAGTAGCCGTCCCCTTTATGTGCCAGTAGCCGTCCCCTTTATGTGCCAGTAGCCGTCCCCTTTATGTGCCAGTAGCCCCCTTTATGTGCCAGTAGCCCCCTTTATGTGCCAGTAGCCCCCTTTATGTGCCAGTAGCCCCACTTAGTGCCAGTAGCCCCCTTATTATGTGCCAGTAGCCCCCTTATTATGTGCCAGTAGCCCCCTTATTATGTGCCAGTAGCCCCCTTATTATGTGCCAGTAGCCCCCTTTAGTGCCAGTAGCCATCCCCTTTATGTGCCAGTAGCCCCCTTTATGTGCCAGTAGCCCCCTTATTATGTGCCAGTAGCCCCCTTATTATGTGCCAGTAGCCCCCTTATTATGTGCCAGTAGCCCCCTTTAGTGCCAGTAGCCCCAAGAAAAAAAAAAAAAAGAACACTTATATACTTACCTCCAGCGATGCGATGCAGGACTCTTCCGGCCTGTGTCTCGAGCTGTACGGCTCCGGCGGCGCGATGACGTCATCGCGCCGCCTGCACCGGCCTCTGATAGGCTGCTGGCCTAGTGCTGGCAGCCTATCAGAGGAACAGGGAGAGAGAGGACACGCCTCTCCCTCCTCTGCTGCTGCTCCACACGGAGATGAGCGCAATGCAAGCGCTCATCTCCGTCCTGATGTTCCCTGCCGCCGCCGTGTCTGCCAATGGTCAGTCCGCCCCTGGTGACACCCCATCAGACTGGTGTCACCCGGTGCGGACCGCACCCCCCGCACCTCCCTCGCAACGCCACTGGTGTGGAGGTGTCTTCAATGTACAGTCGTGGCCAAAAGTTTTGAGAATGACACAAATATTCGTTTTCACAAAGTCTGCTGCTAAACTGCTTTTAGATCTTTGTTTCAGTTGTTTCTGTGATGTAGTGAAATATAATTACACGCACTTCATACGTTTCAAAGGCTTTTATCGACAATTACATGACATTTATGCAAAGAGTCAGTATTTGCAGTGTTGGTTCTTCTTTTTCAGGACCTCTGCAATTCGACTGGGCATGCTCTCAATCAACTTCTGGGCCAATTCCTGACTGATAGCAACCCATTCTTTCATAATCACTTCTTGGAGTTTGTCAGAATTAATGGGTTTCTGTTTGTCCACCCGCCTCTTGAGGATTGACCACAAGTTCTCAATGGGATTAAGATCTGGGGAGTTTCCAGGCCATGGACCCAAAATGTCAAGGTTTTGGTCCCCGAGCCACTTAGTTATCACTTTTGCCTTATGGCACGGTGCTCGGTGCTGGAAAATGCATTGTTCTTCACCAAACTGTTGTTGGATTGTTGGAAGAAGTTGCTGTTGGAGGGTGTTTTGGTACCATTCTTTATTCATGGCTGTGTTTTTGGGCAAAATTGTGAGTGAGCCCACTCCCTTGGATGAGAAGCAATCCCACACATGAATGGTCTCAGGATGCTTTACTGTTGGCATGACACAGGACTGATGGTAGCGCTCACCTTTTCCCCAAACAATCGGAAAGAGGTTTCATCGGAGAATATGACTTTGCCCAAGTCCTCAGCAGTCCATTCACCATACTTTCTGCAGAAGATCAATCTGTCCCTGATGTTTTTTTTGGAGAGAACTGGCTTCTTTGCTGCCCATCTTGACACCAGGCCATCTTCCAAAAGTCTTCGCCTCACTGTGCGTGCAGATGCGCTCACACCTGCCTGCTGCCATTCCTGAGCAAGCTCTGCACTGGTGGCACTCCGATCCCGCAGCTGGATCCTCTTTAGGAGACGATCCTGGCGCTTGCTGGACTTTCTTGGACGCCCTGAAGCCTTCTTAACAAGAATTGAACCTCTTTCCTTGAAGTTCTTGATGTTCCAATAAATGTTGATTGAGGTGCAATCTTAGTAGCCACAATATCCTTGCCTGTTAAGCCATTTTTTTGCAACGCAATGATGGCTGCACGCGTTTCTTTGCAGGTCACCATGGTTAACAATGGAAGAACAATGATTTCAAGCATCACCCTCCTTTCAACATGTCAAGTCTGCCATTTTAACCCAATCAGCCTGACATAATGATCTCCAGCCTTGTGCTCATCAACATTCTCACCTGAGTTAACAAGATGATTACTGAAATGATCTCAGCAGGTCCTTTAATGACAGCAGGGCCGGCGCGTCCTATACGTGGAATAGGCCGCCGCGTAGAGCGCCCCTTGGGAAGGGGCGCTGCTAGAAGCGCCGGCCCCGCCTCATGCTGCAGCCACCCGAGCGCTCTGAATTGAGCCTCTGGCGGCTGCAGCACTGCCCGGGCTGGCGCTTCCATGAGGGTGCACCGCCCGGGCGCACCAAGAGGAGAGGAGCTGACAGGAGGGAAGCGCTCAGCGCTCCCTCCTTTCACTCCATTGTAGCGTGGCCGAGCTCTTTATGGCCGCGGGTACAGGAGCATCTGTCTCCTGTACCCGGCCGGACTGACATGAAGTGCGCACACAGTGTGCACTTCCTGTCAGTCCCCTCGGGTACAGGAAACAAAAGCTCCTGTACCCATGGGACCATACAGAGCTTGGCCACGCTACACTAGAGGTAGGAGGGAAGAAAGAGAATGACAAGGGGGGGGGGAGTGTGAAGAATGACAAGGTGGGGGGAGTGTGAAGAATGACAAGGGGGGAGTGTGAAGAATGACAAGGGGGGGAGAGAATGACAAAATGGGGGGAAGGAAGAATGACAAGGGAGGGGAGTGAAGAATTCTCTCACCCAGCATGTGTATATGTAAAAATACACCCCAAAACACATTGCCCTACTTCTCCTGAGTACGGCGATACCACATGAGTGACACTTTTTTGCAGCCAAGATGCGCAAAGGGGCCCAAATTCCCATGAGAACCTTTAGGATTTCACAGGGCATTTTTGCGCATTTGGATTCTCACGCTTTAGGACCCCTAAAATGCCAGGGCAGTATATATACCCCACATGTGACCCTATTTTGGAAAGAAGACACCCCAAGGTATTCCGTGAGGGGCATTGCGTTTGGCACAAGTTAGCGTAAATTGATAAATTATTTTTTTTTTTTTTTTACAAAGTCTCATATTCCACCAGTGGCGTAACTACTGGGGAAGCAGGGGAAGCGGCTGCTTCGGGGCCCGGGCTGCCAAGGGGCCCGGCAGTGTGCGTAACAGTTTCTTTTCAAGTTAATAGTGGTGATTTAACTTACACTGTGTGTTATGTTAATAGTTGTTCAGGCCGGGCCCCTTCACAGCAGCAGCAGCGCGGGCCCCACAGCACATCCCCCCCCTCCCCCGCCACCTGGTATGCCGGCCTGGCTTTCTATCTGACTGATCTTACTGTCTCAGGTCTCAGTACAGCACGCAGGCTGTATTAAGCCCGCCCACATACTGAGTCTGAGCACAGGGAGGAAGCTGCAGCAGTACCTGACAGGGGGGACACAAGCAGCCAGGACAGGAGTGGCAGGAGGCACCAGCACCAGCGGACCAGTCCAGCACCCAGTATAGTCACACAGCACATCATGAGCATGGGCGTAGCTATAGGGGGTGCAGAGGTAGCAGTCGCTACCGGGCCCAGGTGCCTGAGGGGGCCCAAAGACCCTTGTGCCGCATAAGAAGACACACAAAGCACTGAGGGACCCATGAGCTGTTAGCTACGCTCCTGATCATGAGCACAGGTATATGGAACTTCTAAGGGCTGTGGTAAGGTGCAAGGTGTCATATGTGATGGCAGGTACGTGTCACCGAGGTTGCTGGCCTCGGTGAGGTGAGAGCCGGGTTTTTGTCTGCAGCAGCTAGTGCTGTTTGACTTTGTTAAATAGCATGGCTGCAAAGCCGATCCGGGCCGGCTCTTACTGGGAGCAGCTAAAGAGTAGGGTGGGTGGCTGCTCCCCACGGTCCAGTCCATGTTTTGGGCTGGATATAAAACGCAGCCAGCAGCTGTGTCTGGGGAGTGTGATTATCCTGGAGCTGCTAACAGGGCTGGGAGTTCTCTGTCCAGGAGGAAAGAGCTCAGCAAGGAGGTATTTTGTTCCTGGCTACCTGAAGCTGGATTCTCCTGCGGCTGGGCCGACAGCGTGGTGCGAACCTGCACCTACACCTCCCAGGTGACTGAACCTGTGTTGGACTGTTTTTGTTTGGCTACGTTATTTCCGTTGTGTGTGAACTGTCACCAAAGAGACTGTTTTTCATTTTGTGTGCAAGTGTGAATAAAACACTGTTTGTTGCACAATCTGGACTCCTTGTTTTGCCTCTAAGCTGCACCCCGCACCGCTGTCTACCAGAGCGACTCCCACATTTGGTGTCGGAGAAGAATTCTCTTACCCAGCATGTGATATGTAAAAATACACCCCAAAACACATTGCCCTACTTCTCCTGAGTGCGGCGATGCCACATGAGTGACACTTTTTGCAGCCAAGATGCGTAAAGGGGCCCAAATTCCCGTGAGAACCTGAGGATTTCACAGGGCATTTTTGCGCATTTGGATTCTCACGCTTTAGGACCCCTAAAATGCCAGGGCAGTATATATACCCCACATGTGACCCTATTTTGGAAAGAAGACACCCCAAGGTATTCAGTGAGGGCATTGCGTTTGGCACAAGTTAGCGTAAATTGATAAATTATTTTTATTTTTTTTTTACAAAGTCTCATATTCCACCAGTGGGCGTAACTACTGGGGAAGCAGGGAAGCGGCTGCTTGGGGCCCGGGCTGCCAAGGGGGCCCGGCAGTGTGCTTGTAACAGTTTCTTTTCAAGTTAATAGTGGTGATTTAACTTACACTGTGTGTTATGTTAATAGTTGTTCAGGCCGGGCCCCTTCACAGCAACAGCAGCGCGGGCCCACAGCACATCCCCCCTCCCCGCCACCTGGTATGCCGGCCTGGCTTTCTATCTGACTGATCTTACTGTCTCAGGTCTCAGTACAGCACGCAGGCTGTATTAAGCCCGCCCACATACTGAGTCTGAGCACAGGGAGGAAGCTGCAGCAGTACCTGACAGGGGGACACAAGCAGCCAGGACAGGGTGGCAGGAGGCACCAGCACCAGCGGACCAGTCCAGCACCCAGTATAGTCACACAGCACATCATGAGCATGGGCGTAGCTATAGGGGGTGCAGAGGTAGCAGTCGCTACCGGGCCCAGAGTGCCTGAGGGGCCCAAAGACCCTTGTGCCGCATAAGAAGACACACAAAGCACTGAGGGACCCATGAGCTGTTAGCTATACGCTCTGATCATGAGCACAGGTATATGGAACTTCAAGGGCTGTGGTAAGGTGCAAGGTGTCATATGTGATGGCAGGTACGTGTCACCGAGGTTGCTGGCCTCGGTGAGGTGAGAGCCGGGTTTTTGTCTGCAGCAGCTAGTGCTGTTTGACTTTGTTAAATAGCATGGCTGCAAAAGCCGATCCGAGCCGGCTCTTACTGGGAGCAGCTAAAGAGTAGGGTGGGTGGCTGCTCCCCACGGTCCAGTCCATGTTTTGGGCTGGATATAAAACGCAGCCAGCAGCTGTGTCTGAGGAGTGTGATTATCCTGGAGCTGCTAACAGGGCTGGGAGTTCTCTGTCCAGGAGGAAAGAGCTCAGCAAGGAGGTATTTTGTTCCTGGCTACCTGAAGCTGGATTCTCCTGCGGCTGGGCCGACAGCGTGGTGCGAACCTGCACCTACACCTCCCAGGTGACTGAACCTGTGTTGGACTGTTTTTGTTTGGCTACGTTATTTCCGTTGTGTGTGAACTGTCACCAAGAGACTGTTTTTCATTTTGTGTGCAAGTGTGAATAAAACACTGTTTGTTGCACAATCTGGACTCCTTGTTTTGCCTCTAAACTGCACCCGCACCGCTGTCTACCAGAGCGACTCCCCACATTTGGTGTCGGATGCGGGCATGCGCAGTGAGGCTGGCGTGAACGCCGAGTTTTGTTTTTCTAAAGTGTATGGAATATATTAAGCCAGCAAAGCTGCAAGCAGGAGTTTCTGGCAACATGGAGGCTGCTGTGAAGGCTCTCATAGAGGCTAACGTGCAGCAGCGGGAGACCAACCAACTACTGCTACAACATGTGATGGCGTTACAGGCGGCAGGAGCGTCCCACCACGTCCAAGATGCCCGGAGCGGTCCGTGCGGCGATCCCAAAAATGACCCCCGCAGGCGGCGTTGAGGCGTACCTGGCGGTTTTGAGAAGGTCGCCGTGAGGAAAAAGTTACCCCGTGACCAGTGGGCTGAGGTGGTCGCTCCGTTCCTGGCTTCCGGACCCCAGCAGGTGTTTTTCGACTTGTCGGATGACCAGCGGCAGATTATGACACTGTGAAAGGAGAGGTCCTAGCCAGACTGGGCGTGAACGTGCTGGTCGCGCCCAAAGAGTCCACCAGTGGGACTTTAAAGCGACTGAACCCGCTAGGCCGCAGTTCTACGATCTGCTGCACAGGCTGCAAAAGTGGCTGCAGCCCGATCTACTAAGTCCCACTGCCATGCTGGATCGACTGTTGGCGGACATCTTTTGGAGGGCCCTGCCTTATCCCCTCCAGCACTGGATCGGCCAGGTATCGCCCACCAATGCCCTGGAGATGGTCGACCTGGTGGGCGCTACGAGGCCACCAGAAACCTGCAGGGGACTCTTGCGGGGAAGGGGTCAGTCAAACCCGGAGGCCTCTGCCCCAGTTCCGGCGTCCGGCGACAGAGCGGCCTGCCGGAATATACCCCCTGCGAGTCCGCCTCCCGTGGTATGCTGGAGGTGTCAGGAGCCAGGCCACATCAGGGCCGACTGTCCGCATCGGGATGAGCCGATGGATATGAACTACGAGGTCGTCACTCCCTGTATGCACGGAAGCTGTGCGCAACTGGCACCCGTGAGGTGCAGGACCATAACCACCTGTGTCAGGTAGAGGTGGGAGACTCTCTGGCGGTGGCTCTGCTGGACTCCGGGAGTTTAGTCTCCCTGGTAAGGGCTGCACTTGTGCGGCCTGCGGAGTATACTGGCCGTAAAGTCGGGGTCCTGTGCATCCACGGAGACCTGAAAGACTATCCCACTGCACTAGTGACTTTGTCCACAGCGGCTGGTAGGTGGACCCACGAGGTGGCTGTCGCTACTAAACTCCCACACGAACTAATACTTGGGAGGGACTTCCCGGTTTTCGGCGCTGTGGCCGGCAATAAAGGTATCTGAGGGACCCGAGACAGGGGTGACCCTAGTAGAGTGGCCTGATACCGCTGGAAGGCCAGAACCCTGGGAGCCCGAGTCTGAAGGGCCGGCGGTAGGGGTGACCACTGCTCCAGCGGTAGAGGGAGACAACCCCACTGAGTGTAATGGTGGGAGACACGGAGGACTTGCCACCGGGACCTGAGTTGGCAGACCTCAATGTCTCCGGGGAAAATTTTGGGACCGCACAACACCGGGACCAAACCCTAACCAGGGCCTGGGAGAATGTGCTGGAAATTGATGGGAAACCCCAGAAACCAGGGGCTGAATTAATGTTCCCACGGTTTATTGTTCTGCAGGATATGTTGTATCGGGTGAACCAAATCCGAGGCGAACCTGTTGAACAGTTGGTGGTGCCCACAGCGTATCGCAAGCTTGTCATGGAGCTTGCCCACCAACATGTTCTTGGGGACACCTGGGGTGGCAGAAAACCCAGGACCGCATACTGCAGCGATTTTATTGGCCCAGTGTGTTCAAGGAGGTAGAGAATTATTGTAAGTCCTGTCCGACCTGTCAGATAACTAGCCCCCAGCCACATTTCCGTAGTCCCCTGGTACCTCTGCCAATTATTGAAGTACCGTTTGAGCGAATCGCGATGGATTTAGTGGGCCTGTACCAAAGTCTGCCAGGGGCCACCAACACATTCTGGTAGTTCTCGACTATGCCACTCGGTATCCGGAGGCGGTGCCTCTGCGACATACCTCAGCTAAGCTCATTGCCAAAGAGTTAATGGAGATGTTTTCCCGTGTGGGCCTGCCAAAAGAGGTTCTGACAGACCAAGGGACCCCTTTTATGTCCAAAGTAATGAGGGAACTGTGTAAATTGTTGCGTATAAAGCAGTTACGGACGTCCGTTTACCATCCGCAAACAGACGGTCTTGTGGAGAGAGTTTAACCAAACTCTAAAAAATATGTTAAAGAGGGTGGTGTCTAGAGATGGGAAGGACTGGGATCTGCTTCTGCCCTATCTCATGTTCGCAGTGCGAGAGGTGCCCCAGGCCTCTACTGGGTTCTCGCCCTTCGAACTGCTTTATAGCAGACACCCTCGGGGCCTGTTGGATATCGCCAAGGAAGCGTGGGAACAACAGCCTGTCCCCCACAAAAGTGTCATTGAGTATGTCGCCCAAATGCAGGACCGGATGGAAAGGGTGTTGCCCTTGGTCCGGGAGCATATGGAGGCAGCGCAACAAGCCCAGAGTAGGGTGTACAATCGTCAGGCTCGGGTGCGGGACTTCAATCCGGGAGATCGGGTTTTGGTTCTGGTACCCACCCTTGACAGCAAATTCCTAGCTAGGTGGCAGGGCCCCTATGAGGTGATCGAGAAGGTAGGGAAGTAAATTACAAAGTACACCAGCCAGGGCGGCGCAAGCCGAGCAGGTGTACCACGTGAATTTACTTAAGCCGTGGAAAGATAGGGACACAGCCGGCGACCACAGCCCCCGGCCAGGGCTTCTAGGTGAAAAGGGTCCAGCCCCACAGTTCGAGGCCTGTGAAGCAGTAACCACGGTAAAAATTGCAGACAGCCTGTCTTCCAAACAAGTTCAGGAAGTCAGGGAGTTCATCAGTCGGAACACGGATGTGTTCTCGGACCTCCCTGGCCGCACGTCTCTCATCCAACATGACATCGTCACTGAGCCTCAGGCCAAGATCCGGTTAAAACCATACCGGGTACCCGAGGCTCGGCGGCGGGCCATCGCGGAGGAAGTACAGTTAATGTTGAAGCTCGAGGTCATTGAGGAGTCGAAAAGTGAGTGGGCCAGTCCCATAGTCCTAATACCCAAGCCGGATGGGACGTTGCGGTTCTGCAGCGACTTTCGCAAGTTAAATGAAGTATCCAAGTTTGGCGCGTATCCCATGCCCGAGTAGGCGAGCTGGTTGAAAGTTTAGGACAAGCCCGTTATTTTTCTGTGCTGGACCTCACTAAAGGGTACTGGCAGGTACCCTTAGCGAGTCGGCTAAGGAAAAACCGCATTTGTTACCCCGCAGGGCCTGTATCACTACAAGGTGTTACCCTTTGGCCTGCATGGCGCCCCGCCACTTTCCAAGGTTAATGGACATAGTGCTGCGACCACATCGTCGGTGCGCCTCGGCCTACTTGGATGATGTAGTCATCCACAGCACCCGACTGGGAAAGCCATTTACCCAAGGTGCAGGCGGTAGTGGATGCCCTGAGGAAGCCGGACTGACCGCTAACCCAAGAAGTGCTCCATAGGGTTAGAGGAGACAAAATATCTGGGATATGTAATTGGGCGGGGAGTCATCAAACCTCAGGTAACTAAGGTAGAGGCCATTCGTAACTGGCCCGACCGGTCACCACCAGGCAGGTAAAGTCGTTCCTGGGGATTGTAGGTTACTACATGAGGTTTGTGCCCCACTTTGCCACAATAGCAGCGCCATTGACAGACCTGTTGAAGGGCGAAAGTCTGGGAGGGTTAGCTGGAGTGAGAAGGCGGAGGAGGCTTTCTCCGCGTTGAAGTCGGCCCTGTGTGGGTCCCGGTTTTGGTGACACCCGACTTCAACAAGGAGTTTGTCGTACAGACCGGCGCCTCGGAGGTAGGCCTCGGTGCGGTACTGTCGCAGGAGGTCAGCGGGGAAGAACATCCCGTTGTCTTCCTGAGCCGTAAGCTCAGTCCCGCCGAGTCCAGGTATAGTATAGTGGAGAGGGAGTGCCTGGCTATCAAGTGGGCACTCGAATCTCTCCGCTACTACCTGTTAGGGAGGAGGTTCCGTCTGGTGACCGACCATTCCCCCTCAAATGGATGAGTCAGGCCAAGGAGAGGAATGCTCGGGTCACCAGGTGGTTCCTATCTCTTCAAAATTTCAAGTTTTCCGTGGAACACAGGGCAGGCCGCTTGCAGGGCAACGCAGATGCCCTGTCCCGCGTCCACTGCCTCACGTGTGTTCACCCCTCAGGGTTGAACAAAGGGGGGTATGTGGTAAGGTGCAAGGTGTCATATGTGATGGCAGGTACGTGTCACCGAGGTTGCTGGCCTCGGTGAGGTGAGAACCGGGTTTTTGTCTGCAGCAGCTAGTGCTGTTTGACTTTGTTAAATAGCATGGCTGCAAAGCCGATCCGAGCCGGCTCTTACTGGGAGCAGCTAAAGAGTAGGGTGGGTGGCTGCTCCCCACGGTCCAGTCCATGTTTTGGGCTGGATATAAAACGCAGCCAGCAGCTGTGTCTGGGGAGTGTGATTATCCTGGAGCTGCTAACAGGGCTGGGAGTTCTCTGTCCAGGAGGAAAGAGCTCAGCAAGGAGGTATTTTGTTCCTGGCTACCTGAAGCTGGATTCTCCTGCGGCTGGGCCGACAGCGTGGTGCGAACCTGCACCTACACCTCCCAGGTGACTGAACCTGTGTTGGACTGTTTTTGTTTGGCTACGTTATTTCCGTTGTGTGTGAACTGTCACCAAGAGACTGTTTTTCATTTTGTGTGCAAGTGTGAATAAAACACTGTTTGTTGCACAATCTGGACTCCTTGTTTTGCCTCTAAACTGCACCCGCACCGCTGTCTACCAGAGCGACTCCCCACAGGGCCCTTACACAGAATAGTTGCTCCTGGCCCAGCACTGAAGGGGTCACATAGCATTGTATTGATTTATGATGCTATGTAACCCTTACAGTTCTGGAATGCATTGGACAGCACTGGCATACTGCTGCCAGTGTTAGCCAATACATTCCAGAACTGTAAGGGATCATAGCATCGAAATCAATCAATGCTATGTGACCTTCAGACCAGAAGCTGCTATTCTGTGCTGAGACAGAGTGGACTGCAGTTCCTGAGCCTTTCCCAGCAGCCAGGAGTGATGCAGTGATATATCCTGCACCCTGTGCTGAGTAGGGGAGTCAGTGAATGAATCATTCCCAATGGCCTGTTGTCAGTGGGGAAAAAAAATCAGGTTATGTTATGCTTTGTGAGGCAATAGGAAATGTCTACTCTGTGGGGCACTAAAGGGGCATAACTAGTGTGTGGGCACTAATGGGGAATAATTACTGTGAGAGAATACTAACAACGCCACCAAAAACCTCTGCCCATATATCCTGTCCATCCACCCATACAGTGCCCACCATAAACCTCTGCCCATATATCCTGTCGTTTCACCCATACAGTGCCCACCATAAACCTCTGCCCTTATATCCTTTCCATCCACCCTGTCATAAAATGACCCTACCCTGTCATTTTATCTGGAGAATGTTGACTGTACCCCTCTGCCCATAATGCTGCCCACTTACCTGGACCTTGCACACCTTATACTCCCCATATACCCTGCTGCCAGACACTGCTGCGCCAAAGCGACACCTGGGCTCTAGCCAAGCCCTCTCTGTCCTATGTGCCTTCCTGGACTCTGCCCACCTCTACCCTCCCAGGGTCACCTAACTTTGCCCAAAACATTAACTCTTTATAAGTACCGTTTCTGGAAAAGATGGGTAGCCACAACGGATGCCACTCATCTTTCCACTGTGGCTACAGCTTTTATAAGTACATAATTGAGTAACTTTTCAGGGCTCTACAAAAGCTGGGTGACAACCATTATTGTAACTGTAATAGTGGCCACCCAGCTTTTCTCAAAAATTGTGCCTACTAACCCGTACTTTGTACATTGTTTTATGGAGCCCCCTATGGTCAGTGCGGTCACGTCTGAAGAAAATCACCCAGAATGCTGCAATTTCTTCTTTTGTTATTAGCTGCTGCTTTTTCCCCCATGCTTTACACTGCAGCTCCACTAGGACACAGCTGTGATAGATGACTCCACTGCATTCTCTATTTAAAGGGGTATTCCGGTTATATTACACAGATAGGTGATAACTATTAGATCAATGAGGGCACTACTGCTGGGACCCCCACCAATCCCAAAAATAGGGGCCCTGTATCCTCTGCAGCCCCCTGTGCTGGTGGGAATAATGTAATCTAATTAGAATACCTCTTTAAGTCTAATGTAATCTGAAATCTAAATCTTGCAAGTTGCCTGACTGCTGCCACCATGCTTTACACTGCAGCTCTGCTCTGAAAGTTAGAAACTATATCAATAGGCTCCTATAGGTTATAACTGTTAAGAAAGGATGTCACCTAGTCTCAGCTGACCCTAGAGTATGCACACGGAGTATGTGCAGTCTTATATACAGCCTGTATATACATTGTGCACAGTGGTTATAGCTATGCAGCCTAATAGAGAATTCCATGCACATCGCTAGACACCATCCGATCGGATTATTCACTGTATGGCGGCGTTATCCATTCACTGTATGGCGGCATTATCCAGTAACTGTATGGATATGTTATCCAGTGTATGGCGGCGTTATCCAGTAAGTGTATGGATGTGTTATCCAGTGTATGGCGGCGTTATCCAGTAAGTGTATGGATGTGTTATCCAGTGTGTGGCGGCGTTATCCAGTCACTGTATGGCGGCGTTATCCAGAAACTGTATGGAGGTGTTATCCAGTGTATGGCGGCGTTATTCAGTCACTGTATGGATGTGTTATCCAGTGTATGGCGGCGTTATTCAGTCACTGTATGGAGGTGTTATCCAGTGTATGGCGGCGTTATTCAGTCACTGTATGGATGTGTTATCCAGTGTATGTCGGCGTTATTCAGTCACTGTATGGATGTGTTATCCAGTGTATGGCGGCATTATTCAGTCACTGTATGGATGTGCTGTACAGTGTATGGCGGCGTTATTCAGTCACTGTATGGAGGTGTTATCCAGTGTATGGCGGCGTTATCCAGAATCTGTATGGAGGTGTTATCCAGTGTATGGCGGCATTATTCAGTCACTGTATGGATGTGTTGTACAGTGTATGGCGGCGTTATTCAGTCACTGTATGGAGGTGTTATCCAGTGTATGGCGGCATTATTCAGTCACTGTATGGATATGTTATCCAGTGTATGGTGGCGTTATTCAGTCACTGTATGGAGGTGTTATCCAGTGTATGGCGGCGTTATTCAGTCACTGTATGCATGTGTTATCCAGTGTATGGTGGCGTTATTCAGTCACTGTATGGAGGTGTTATCCAGTGTATGGTGGCGTTATTCAGTCACTGTATGGAGGTGTTATCCAGTGTATGGTGGCGTTATTCAGTCACTGTATGGAGGTGTTATCCAGTGTATGTCGGCGTTATTCAGTCACTGTATGGATGTGTTATCCAGTGTATGTCGGCGTTATTCAGTCACTGTATGGATGTGTTATCCAGTAACTGTATGGATGTGTTATCCAGTGTATGCCGGCATTATCCAGTCACTGTATGGCGGCATTATCCAGTCAAGATATGGAGGTGTTATCCAATATGGTGGAGTTATCTGGTCACTGTATTTAGGCATAATCCAGTCGTTGTAGGTAGGTGTTATCTGTTCCCTGTATGCAGGCATTATCATGTCACTGTATGGCGGTGTTATTTTTTGGTTGTAGGGCTAACATATTTACAGTGTATACTGTAGATTCCAGTATATTATGCTGTAGTGTGGCCTGTATTTTCCAGTAGAGTAAATGAGTCCACACCACTGACCACCAGGACCAGCTTACAGTACATGGCAGCCTCCCTTCTCTGTGTACTAATGCTTATTTTGGCACACTTAAGCTGGGTTCACATCACCTTTTTGCCATGCGTTTAACATATACAAAAAACGTATACCTAACAGATGACTCAGATTGATGTCATACAGTGGCATATATAGGATTCCATTGTAAATTAAATACACTTTTTTGCCGGACTCTGCAGGATACAAAAGAGTGGTGTGCTGTGTTTTTGTATCCCCTTTTTCCAACATATACGTCAAACAGATGGTAAAAAGGTGAAGTGAATCCACCCTTACATATGCACACATGCAATGCCAAGATGGTCATGAAGAGGGGGCCCCATGCAAAAATTTGCTGTGGGGCCCAGTCAGTTCTAGTTACGCCCCTGTATTCCACTAAATTGTGACAAAAAATAAAATTTTGCATGAACTCACCATACGCCTCACAGAATACCTTGGGGTGTCTTCTTTCCAAAATGGGGTCACATGTGAGGTGTTTGTACTGTTAGAAGTTAAAATGTTAGAATAAATCCCAGGACTAATGACCTCAGTAAAGCAGTCTAGTACCCATAACTTGCATTATTATATCTTTCAAAAAAGGTAGCCAGACGCTCTTTGAATGCATTAACATCAGAACATCAAGTGGCAGAGAGTTTCATAGTCACACTTCTCTTCCAGACAATAAATCTTTCTGCTCGTAGTAAAACCTTCCTTCCGAGTCTAGACGTAGCGTTTTCCCCTTTTTATAGTTGCTAGATATAAAACCAGATATAACACATTTATTACACTGATCTCTGTAAATAACTCCAAGTTTGATAATCTTTCTTAGTACTGTGAGCAAGCCATTCCCTAAATCACATTGGTCGCTTTCCTCTACATCTGACACAGTCCAGTTCATATCTTTCTAATGAACGAATGTCAGGAACTTGTCACATGTTTTTGAGCTTCCTTTAAAGTATTCAGTGATTTTATATGGCTCTGTAGCCAGGGCCAAGCAGGGCAAGTGCGGGGCCCACTCAGGTCTAGTCCCAGATTACTGAACAGTGGGGAATCCCTCGGGACTCTTCCTGTTTTAAGAGCCCCTGCTCCGACTCTGATATGTCCATATATGGAATCAGTGCTATCACCATAAAGGGGGTATCCCCAAGCATTGTCAGTATGCTTGGGGACACCCTGTGTATTTAAGTCTAATTACCCTCTCTTTCTAAAAAGCTCCTGCTGGGATTTAAACTCACAGCCTTCTACATTAACCACTTCAGCCCCCCTAGCTTAAACACCCTTAATGACCAGGCCACTTTTTACAATTCTGCACTACACTACTTTCACCGTTTATTGCTCCGTCATACAACTTACCACCCAAATGAATTTTACCTCCTTTTCTTCTGACTAATAGAGCTTTCATTTGGTGGTATTTCATTGCTGCTGACATTTTTACTTTTTTTGCTATTAATCAAAAATTACCGAAATTTTTGCAAAAAAATGACATTTTTCACTTTCTGTTGTAAAATTTTTCAAAAAAAACTACATTTCTATATAAATTTTTCTCTAAATTTATTGTTCTACATGTCTTTGATAAAAAAAAATCCAATAAGTGTATATTTATTGGTTTGGGTAAAAGTTATAGCGTTTACAAACTATGGTGCAAAAAAGTGAATTTCGGCATTTTGAAGCAGCTCTGACTTTCTGAGCACCTGTCATGTTTCTTCAGGTGCTAGAATGCCAGGATAGTATAAATACCCCCAAATGACACCATTTTAGATAGAAGACACCCCAAAGTATTCGCGGAGGGGCTTGGTGAGTTCATGTATCATTTCATTTTTTCACAAGTTAGCGGAAAATGACACTTTCTGAGAAAAAAAAAAAAAAAAAGTTTCAATTTCTGATAACTTCTGGCAAAAAAAAAAAAAATCTCAGACGGACTCACTATGCCCCTCAGTGAATACCTTGGGGTGTCTACTTTCCGAAATGGAGTCATTTGTGGGGTGTGTTTACTGTTCTGGCATTTTGGGCGGGGCTAAATTGTGAGCCGCCATGTAAAACCTAAAGGTACTCGTTGGAATTTGGGCCCCTTTGCACCCAGGCTGCAAAAAGCGGCACTTATGTGGTATCGCCGTACTCAGGAGAAGTAGGGCAATGTGTTTTGGGGTGTATTTTTACATATACCCATGTTGGAGTGAGAGAAATATCTCTGTAAATTGTCAACTTTGTATAAAAATTTTTAAAAGTTGTCGTTTACAGAGATATTTTCACACAAAGTATGGGTATATATAAAATACACCCCCAAACTGACCTTACTCTCTAATGCTGGCGACTACCATGTGTCCACTTTTGCAGCCTGGAGTGCTAAAGACCTAAAACCAATGAGTACCTTTAGAATTTCTGAGAGCATTTTACGCATTTGGATTCCAGACTTCTTCTCACCCTTTAGGGGCCCCTAAAATGCCAGGACAGTATAAATACCCCACATGTGACCCCATTTTGGAAGAAGACACCCCAAGGTATTCTGTGAGGGGTATGGTGAGTTCATGTAAAATTTTATTTTTTGTCACAAGTTAGTGGAATATGAGACTTTGTAAAAAACAAAATAAAAAAAAAAAACAAAAAACAATTTCCGCTGACTTGTGCCAAAAAATAAAAATTCTGTGGACTCACCATGCCCCTCACGGAATACCTTGGGGTGTCTTCTTTCCAAAATGGGGTCACATGTGGGGTATTTATACTCACCTGGCATTTTAGGGGCCCCTAAAGTGTGAGAATCCAAATGCATAAAAATGGCCTGTGAAATCCTAAAGGTACTCATTGGTTTTAGGGCCCCTTTGCGCATCTTGGCTGCAAAAAGTGTCACTCATGTGGTATCGCCGAACTCAGGAGAAGTAGGGCAATGTGTTTTGGGGTGTATTTTTACATATACCCATGCTGCGTGTGAGAAATATCGCTGTAAACGACAACTTTTTACATTTTTTATTCAAAGTTGTCAATATACAGAGATATTTCTCTCACCCAGCATGGGTATATGTAAATACACCCCAAACACATCGCCCTACTTCTCCTGAGTGCGGCGATACCACATGTGTGACACTTTTGCAGGCAAGATGCGCAAAGGGCCCAAATTCAATGAGTACCTTTTAGGAGGGCATTTTTACGCATTTTTCTTCTCACGCTTTAGGGCCCCTAAAATGCCAGGGCAGTAGAAATACCCCACGTGTGACCCCATTTTGAAAGAAGACACCCCAAGGTATTCCATGAGGGGCATGGCGAGTTCATAGAATATTTTTTTTGGCACAAGTTAGTGGAAATTGATTTTTATTGTTTTTCTCACAAAGTCTCCCTTTCCGCTAACTTTTGACAAAAGTTTAATTTTCATGAACTCATTATGCCCCTCAGCGAATACCTTGGGGTGTCTTCTTTCCAAAATGGGGTCACATGTGGGGTATTTATACTGCCCTGGCATTTTAGGGGCCCTAAAGCGTGAGAAGAAAAATGCGTAAAAATACCCTCCTAAAGGTACTCGTTGGAATTTGGGCCCTTTGCGCATCTTGGCTGCAAAAAGTG
Organism: Bufotes viridis; assembly: GCA_033119425.1. NCBI lineage: Eukaryota > Metazoa > Chordata > Amphibia > Anura > Bufonidae > Bufotes > Bufotes viridis. The sequence goes on from JAKVIS010001552.1 coordinate 30,762, forward strand.
TCACACATGTGGCATCGCCGTACTCAGGAGAAGTAGGGCGATGTGTTTTAGGGTGTATTTTTACATATACCCATGCTGGGTGAGAGAAATATCTCTGTATATTGACAACTTTGAATAAAAAAATGTAAAAAGTTGTCGTTTACAGCGATATTTCTCACACGCAGTATGGTATATGTAAATACACCCCAAACTACATGCCCTACTTCTCCTGATCTGGCGATACCACATGAGTGACACTTTTGCAGCAAATGCATAGCTAAACCAATGAGTACCTTTAAGTTTCATGAGCCATTTTTACGCATTTGGATTCTCACGCTTTAGGACCCTAAAATGCCAGGGCAGTATAAATACCCCACATGTGACCCCATTGTGGAAGAAGACACCCCAAGGTATTCTGTGAGGGGTATGGCGAGTTCACAGAAAAAAAATTTGGCACAAGTTAGCGGAAATTGTTTTTTTTTTTTTTACAGTCTCATATTCCACTAACTTGTGACAAAAAATAAAATTTTACATGAACTCACCATACCCCTCACGGAATACCTTGGGGTGTCTTCTTTCTAAAATGGGGTCACATGTGGGGTTTTGTACTGCCCTGGCATTTGAGGGTCTCCGCAGTCATTACACGTATGGCCAGCATTAGGAGTTTCTGCGATTCTCCTTATATTGAGCATACGGGTAATGAGATTTTTTCCGTTCAGCCTCTGCGCTGAAAAAAAAAAATGAACTGCACAGATTTTTCATTCGCATCGATCAATGTGGATGAAAAATCTCTGCCAAATCAGTGACTGCGGTGCGGTGGGCTGGGCGCTAGCTACCTAACAAGTAGCTAACTAACTGGCGGTGATAAAGGGACCCTTATGCCCCATTCACACGTCCGCAATTCTGTTTGCGGAGCGGAATTGCGGACCCATTCATTTCTATGGGGACAGACTTTGTCCGCTCGGATCGGAATTACGGATCCGGCTTCGAGTCTGCACTTCCGTTCAGCAAAAATATAGAA
>JAKVIS010001553.1:0-31604 GCA_033119425.1 Bufotes viridis
GGATTGCTGTGTTGAGACTCTTAAGTGAGGCTCCGCGGTGTTTTTGTAGCTGGTCTCCCTGAGGGAGATCAGCTATTGTTTGTGTGTGGAGTGGTCTCGAGGCATTGCTCCCGATTAGCCAGAATCCTACTCCGCACTGATGAGGGCAACACCCGAAACAGCTGTCTGTGGATGGATAACTGGCTTAGGTTTTCCCGTAACATCCTTAAAGCTTGTAAAAAGCGGGATCTTGACATAGGGGCCACTTAATATGGTGGATTGGTAGATCTCTGTAATGGAGACACCCCTTTGCTGGTTTTCCTTCCTTTGAGGATATCTGGCTTTCATTGTGTTGTAGACCCATAACTTGGGCTCACATTTATTTTGCATATTCCCTTTTCCCAGGGAACTTTGCACTTCGGATGCTGTGTTGAGACTCTTAAGTGAGGCTCCGCGGTGTTTGTACGCTGGTCTCCCTGAGGGGAGATCAGCTGTTGTGTTTGGGTGGTCTCCGAGGCATTGCTCCGTTGGCCTAGAATCCTACTCCGCACTGATGAGGACAACACCCGAAACAGCTGTCTGTGGATGGATAACTGGCTTAGGGTTTCCCTGTCACATCCTTAAAGCTTGTAAAGCGGGATCTTGACATAGGGGCCACTTAATATGGTGGATTGGTGATCTCTGTAATGGAACACCCCCTTTGCTTAGTTTTCCTTCCTTTGAGGATATCTGGCTTTCATGTGTTGTAGACCCATAACTGGGGCTCCACATTTATTTTGCATATTCCCTTTTCCCAGGGGACTGCACTTCGGATTGCTGTGTTGAGACTCTTAAGTGAGGCTCGCGGTGTTTTGTAGCTGGTCTCCCTGAGGAGATCAGCTATTGTTGTGTTTGGAGTGGTCTCCGAGGCATTGCTCCCGGTTAGCCAGAATCCTACTCACTGATGAGGAGTAACTGCCTGAAGCAGCTGTCTGTGGATGGATAACTGGCTTAGCTTTTCCCGTCACATCCTTAAAGCTTGTAAAAAGTCGGGATCTTGACATAGGGGCCACTTAATATGGTTGGATTTGGTGATCTCTGTAATGGAGACACCCCTTTGCTTGGGTTTCCTTCCTTTGAGGGATATCTGGCTTTCATTGTGTTGTAGACCCATAACTGGGGGCTCCACATTTATTTTGCATATTCCCTTTTCCCAGGAACTTGCACTTCGGTTGCTGTGTTGAGACTCTTAAGTGAGGCTCCGCGGTGTTTTTGTAGCTGGTCTCCTGAGGAGATCAGCTATATGTTGGTGTTTGGTGGTCTCGAGGCATTGCTCCCGGGTTAGCAGAATCTACTCCACTGATGAGGGCAACACCCTGAAACAGCTGTCTGTGGATGGATAACTGGCTTAGGTTTTCCCCGTCACATCCTTAAAGCTTGTAAAAAAAGCGGGATCTTGACATAGGGGCCACTTAATATAGGTGGATTTGGTGATCTCTGTAATGGAGACACTTCTTTGCTTGGTTTTCCTTCCTTTGAAGGATATCTGGCTTTCATTGTGTTGTAGACCCATAACTAGGGCTCCACATTTATTTTGCATATTCCCTGTTTCCCAGGGAACTTTGCGCTCGGATTGCTGTGTTGAGACTCTTAAGTGTGGCTCCGCGGTGTTTTGTAGCTGGTCTCCCTGAGGAGATCAGCTATTTGTTGTGTTTGGGTGGTCTCCGAGGCATTGCTCCCGCTTAGCCAGAATCCTACTCCGCACTGATGAGGAAACACCCCAGAAACAGCTATCTGTGGATGGATAACTGGCTTAGGTTTTCCCCGTCACATCCTTAAAGCTTGTAAAAAAGCGGGATCTTGACACTAGTGGCCACTTAATATGGTTGGATTTGGTGATCTCTGTAATGGAGACACCATCTTTGCTTAGTTTTCCTTCCTTTGAAGGATATCTGGCTTTCATTGTGTTGTAGACCCATAACTTGGGCTCCACATTTTATTTGCATATTCCCTTTTCCCAGGGAACTTTGCACTTCGGATTGCTGTGTTGAGACTCTTAAGTGAGGCTCCGCGGTGTTTTGTAGCTGGTCTCCCTGAGGAGATCAGCTATTGTGTATGTTGGGTGGTCTCCGAGGCATTGCTCCCGGTTAGCCAGAATCCTACTCCGCACTGATGAGATGCAACACCCCGAAACAGCTGTCTGTGGATGGATAACTGGCTTAGGTTTTCCCCGTCACATCCTTAAAGCTTGTAAAAAAAGGCGGGATCTTGACATAGAGGCCACTTAATATATATTGGATTTGGTGATCTTTGTAATGGAGCACACCTATAGCTTGGTTTTCCTTCCTTTTGAGGATATCTGGCTTTCATTGTGTTGTAGACCCATAACTGGGGACTCCACATTTATTTTGCATATTCCCTTTTCCCAGGAACTTTGCGCTCGGTTGCTGTGTTGAGACTCTTAAGTGAGGCTCCGGTGGTGTTTGTAGCTGGTCTCCCTGAGGAGATCAGCTATTGTTGTGTTGGGTGGTCTCCGAGGCATTGCTCCCAGTTAGCCAGAATCCTACTCCGCACTGATGAGGAGCAACACCCCGAAGCAGCTGTCTGTGGATGGATAACTGGCTTAGGTTTTCCTGTCCATCCTTAATGCTTGTAAAAAAGCGGGATCTTGACATAGAGGCCACTTAATATTTTGGATTTGGTGATCTTTGTAATGGAGACACCCCTTTACTTGGTTTCCTTCCTTTGAGGATATCTGGCTTTCATTGTGTTGTAGACCCATAACTGGGGCTCCAAATTTATTTTGCATATTCCTTTTCCCAGGGAACTTTGCACTTCGGATTGCTGTGTTGAGACTCTTAAGTGAGGCTCCGCGGTGTTTTTGTAGCTGGTCTCCCTGAGGAGATCAGCTATTGTAGTGTTTAGGTGGTCTCCGAGGCATTGCTCCGGTTAGCCAGAATCCTACTCCGCACTGATGAGGGGCAACACCCCGAAACAGCTGTCTGTGGATGGATAACTGGCTTAGATTTTCCCCGTCACATCCTTAAAAGCTTGTAAAAAGCGGGATCTTGACATAGAGGCCACTTAATATTTTGTGATTTGGCGATCTCTGTAATGGAGAACACCATTTTGCTTAGTTTTCCTTCCTTTGAGGCGATATCTGGCTTTCATTGTGTTGTAGACCCATAACTGGGGATCCACATTTATTTTGCATATTCCCTTTCCCAGGGAACTTTGCACTTCGGATTGCTGTGTTGAGACTCTTAAGTGAGGCTCCGCGGTGTTTTGTAGCTGGTCTCCCTGAGGAGATCAGCTATTGTTGACTGTTTGGGTGGTCTCGAGGCATTGCTCCCGGTTAGCCAGAATCCTACTCCGCACTGATGAGGCAACACCCCAGAAACAGCTGTCTGTGGATGGATAACTGGCTTAGATTTTCCCCGTCACATTCTTAAAGCTTGTAAAAAAAGCGGGATCTTGACATAGTGGGCCACTAATATGGTGGATTTGGTGATCTCTGTAATGGAGACACCATTTTGCTTAGTTTTCCTTCCTTTGAGGGATATCTGGCTTTCATTGTGTTGTAGACCCATAACTGGGGCTCCACATTTATTTCATATTCCTTTTCCCAGGGAACTTTGCACTTCGGATTGCTGTGTTGAGACTCTTAAGTGAGGCTCCGCGGTGTTTTTGTAGCTGGTCTCCTGAGGGAGATCAGCTATTGTTGTGTGTGGGTGGTCTCCGAGGCATTGCTCCCGAGTTAGCCAGAATCCTACTCCGCACTGATGAGGGGCAACACCCTGAAACAGCTGTCTGTGGATGGATAACTGGCTTAGAGTTTTCCCGTCACATCCTTAAAGCTTGTAAAAAGCGGGATCTTGACATAGGGGCCACTTAATATGGTGGATTTGGTGATCTCTGTAATGGAGACACTTCTTTGCTTGGTTTTCCTTCCTTTGAGGGATATCTGGCTTTCATTGTGTTGTAGACCCATAATTGGGGATCCACATTTATTTTGCAAATTCCCTTTTCCCAGGGAACTTTGCACTTCGGATTGTTGTGTTGAGACTCTTAAGTGAGGCTCCGCAGTGTTTTTTGTAGCTGGTCTCCCTGAGGAGATCAGCTATTGTTGTGTTTGGGTGGTCTCCGAGGCATTGCTCCCGCTTAGCCAGAATCCTACTCTGCACTGATGAGGGGAAACACCCCGAAACAGCTATCTGTGGATGGATAACTGGCTTAGGTTTTCCCCGTCACATCCTTAAAGCTTGTAAAAAAAAAAAGCGGGATCTTGACATAGTGGCCACTTAATATGGTGGATTTGGTGATCTCTGTATTGGAGACACATTTTTGCTTGGTTTTCCTTCCTTTGAAGGATATCTGGCTTTCATTGTGTTGTAGACCCATAACTAGGGCTCCACATTTATAATGCATATTCCCTTTTCCCAGGGAACTTTGCACTTCAGTTGCTGTGTTGAGACTCTTAAGTGAGGCTCTGCGGTGTTTTTGTAGCTGGTCTCCCTGAGGGAGATCAGCTATTGTTGTGTTTGGGTGGTCTCCGAGGCATTGCTCCCGGTGGCCAGAATCCTACTCCGCATTGATAAGGGGCAACACCCTGAAACAGCTGTCTGTGGAAGGATAACTGGCTTAGGTTTTCCCCGTCACATCCTTAAAGCTTGTAAAAAAAGCGGGATCTTGACATAGGGGCCACTTAATATGGTGGATTTGGTGATCTCTGTAATGGAGACACTTCTTTGCTTGGTTTTCCTTCCTTTGAGGGATATCTGGCTTTCACTGTGTTGTAGACCCATAATTGGGGATCCACATTTATTTTGCAAATTCCCTTTTCCCAGGGAACTTTGCACTTCGGATTGTTGTGTTGAGACTCTTAAGTGAGGCTCCGCAGTGTTTTTTGTAGCTGGTCTCCCTGAGGAGATCAGCTATTGTTGTGTTTGGGTGGTCTCCGAGGCATTGCTCCCGCTTAGCCGGAATCCTACTCCGCACTGATGAGGGGCAACACCCCGAAACAGCTATCTATGGATGGATAACTGGCTTAGGTTTTCCCTGTCACATCCTTAAAGCTTGTAAAAAAAGCGGGATCTTGACATAGAGGCCACTTAATATTTTGGATTTGGTGATATTTGTAATGGAGACACCCCTTTGCTTGGTTTTCCTTTCCTTGAGGGATATCTGGCTTTCATTGTGTTGTAGACCCATAACTGGGGCTCCAAATTTATTTTGCATATTCCCTTTTCCCAGGGAACTTTGCACTTCGGATTGCTGTGTTGAGATTCTTAAGTGTGGCTCACGCGGTGTTTTTGTAGCTGGTCTCCCTGAGGAGATCAGCTATTGTTGTGTTTGGATGGTCTCCGAGGCATTGCTCCCGGTTAGCCAGAATCCTACTCCGCACTGATGAGGAGCAACACCCCGAAACAGCTGTCTGTGGATGGATAACTGGCTTAGATTTTCCCCGTCACATCCTTAAAGCTTGTAAAAAAGCGGGATCTTGACATAGTGGCCACTTAATATGGTGGATTTGGTGATCTTTGTATTGGAGACACCCTTTTGCTTGGTTTTCCTTCCTTTGAAGGATATCTGGCTTTCATTGTGTTGTAGACCCATAACTGGGGCTCCACATTTATTTTGCATATTCCCTTTTCCCAGGAATTTTGCACTTCGGATTGCTGTGTTGAGACTCTTAAGTGTGGCTCCGCGGTGTTTTTTGTAGCTGGTCTCCCTGAGGAGATCAGCTATTGTTGTGTTTGGGTGGTCTCCGAGGCATTGCTCCCGGTTAGCCAGAATCCTACTCCGCACTGATGAGGGGTAACACCCCGAAACAGCTATCTGTGGATGGATAACTGGGTTAGCTTTTCCCCGTCACATGCTTAAAGCTTGTAAAAAAAAATCAGGATCTTGACATAGTGGCCACTTAATATGGTGGATTTGGTGATCTCTGTAATGGAGACAACATTTTGCTTGGTTTTCCTTCCTTTGAGGGATATCTGGCTTTCATTGTGTTGTAGACCCATAACTGGGGATCCACATTTATTTTGAATATTCCCTTTTCCCAGGGAACTTTGCACTTCGGATTGCTGTGTTGAGACTCTTAAGTGAGGCTCTGCGGTGTTTTTTGTAGCTGGTCTCCCTGAGGAGATCAGCTATTGTTGTGTTTGGGTTGTCTCCGAGGCATTGCTCCAAGTTAGCCAGAATCCTACTCCGCACTGATGAGGGGCAACACCCTGAAACAGCTGTCTGTGGATGTATAACTGGCTTAGATTTTCCCCGTCACATCCTTAAAGCTTGTAAAAAAAGCGGGATCTTGACATAGGGGCTACTTAATATTTTGGATTTGGTGATCTTTGTAATGGAGACACCCCTTTGCTTGGTTTTCCTTCCTTTGAGGGATATCTGGCTTTCATTGTGTTGTAGACCCATAACTGGGGCTCCAAATTTATTTTGCATATTCCCTTTTCCCAGGGAACTTTGCACTTCGGATTGCTGTGTTGAGATTCTTAAGTGAGGCTCCGTAATGTTTTTGTAGCTGGTCTCCCTGAGGGAGATCAGCTATTGTTATGTTTGGGTGGTCTCCGAGGCATTGCTCCCGGTTAGCCAGAATCCTACTCCGCACTGATGAGGGGCAACACCCGAAACAGCTGTCTGTGGATGGATAACTGGCTTAGATTTTCCCCGTCACATCCTTAAAGCTTGTAAAAAAAGCGGGATCTTGACATAGAGGCCACTTAATATTTTGGATTTGGTGATCTTTGTAATGGAGACACCCCTTTGCTTGGTTTTCCTTCCTTTGAGGGATATCTGGCTTTCATTGTGTTGTAGACCCATAACTGGTGCTCCAAATTTATTTTGCATATTCCCTTTTCCCAGGGAATTTTGCACTTCGGATTGCTGTGTTGAGACTCTTAAGTGAGGCTCCGCGGTGTTTTTTGTAGCTGGTCTCCCTGAGGAGATCAGCTATTGTTGTGTTTGGGTGGTCTCCGAGGCATTGCTCCCGGTTAGCCAGAATCCTACTCCGCACTGATGAGGGGTATCACCCCGAAGCAGCTATCTGTGGATGGATAACTGGGTTAGCTTTTCCCCGTCACATGCTTAAAGCTTGTAAAAAAAATCGGGATCTTGACATAGGGGCCACTTAATATTTTGGATTTGGTGATCTTTGTAATGGAGACACCCCTTTGCTTGGTTTTCCTTCCTTTGAGGGATATCTGGCTTTCATTGTGTTGTAGACCCATAACTGGGGCTCCAAATTTATTTTGCATATTCCCTTTTTCCAGGGAATTTTGCACTTCGGATTGCTGTGTTGAGACTCTTAAGTTTGGCTCCGCGGTGTTTTTTGTAGCTGGTCTCCCTGAGGAGATCAGCTATTGATGTGTTTGGGTGGTCTCCGAGGCATTGCTACCGCTTAGCCAGAATCCTACTCCGCACTGATGAGGGGAAACACCCCGAAACAGCTATCTGTGGATGGATAACTGGCTTAGGTTTTCCCCCTAACATTCTTAAAGTTTGTAAAAAAAAAGCGGAATCTTGACATAGTGGCCACTTAATAAGGTGGATTTGGTGATCTCTGTGTTGGAGACACATTTTTGTTGGTTTTCCTTCCTTTGAAGGATATCTGGCTTTCATTGTGTTGTAGACCTATAACTTGGGCTCCACATTTATTTTGCATATTCCCTTTTCCCAGGGAATTTTGCACTTCGGATTGCTGTGTTGACACTCTTAAGTGTGGCTCCGCGGTGTTTTTTGTAGCTGGTCTCCCTGAGGAGATCAGCTATTGTTGTGTTTGGGTGGTCTCCGAGGCATTGCTCCCGCTTAGCCAGAATCCTACTCTGCACTGATGAGGGGAAACACCCCGAAACAGCTATCTGTGGATGGATAACTGGCTTAGGTTTTCCCGTCACATCCTTAAAGCTTGTAAAAAAAAAGCGGGATCTTGACATAGTGGCCACTTAATATGGTGGATTTGGTGATCTCTGTATTGGAGACACATTTTTGCTTAGTTTTCCTTCCTTTGAAGGATATCTGGCTTTCATTGTGTTGTAGACCCATAACTAGGGCTCCACATTTATTTTGCATATTCCCTTTTCCCAGGAACTTTGCACTTCGGATTGCTGTGTTGAGACTCTTAAGTGAGGCTCTGCGGTGTTTTTGTAGCTGGTCTCCCTGAGGAGATCAGCTATTGTTGTGTGTGGGTGGTCTCCGAGGCATTGCTCCTGATTAGCCAGAATCCTACTCCGCATTGATGAGGGCAACACCCTGAAACAGCTGTCTGTGGATGGATAACTGGCTTAGGTTTTCCCCGTCACATCCTTAAAGCTTGTAAAAAAGCGGGATCTTGACTTAGTGGCCACTTAATATGGTGGATTTGGTGATCTTTGTAATGGAGACACCATTTTGCTTGGTTTTCCTTCCTTTGAGGGATATCTGGCTTTCATTGTGTTGTGGACCCATAACTGGGGATCCACATTTATTTTGCATATTCCCTTTTCCCAGGGAACTTTTCACTTCGGATTGCTGTGTTGAGACTCTTAAGTGAGGCTCCGCGGTGTTTTTTGTAGCTGGTCTCCCTGAGGAGATCAGCTATTGTTGTATTTGGGTGGTCTTCGAGGCATTGCTCAAAGTTAGCCAGAATCCTGCTCCGCACTGATGAGGTGCAACACCCCGAAACAGCTGTCTGTGGATGGATAACTGGCTTAGATTTTCCACGTCACATCCTTAAAGCTTGTAAAAAAAGCGGGATCTTGACATAGGGGCCACTTAATATTGTGGATTTGGTGATCTCTGTAATGGAGACACCCCTTTGCTTAGTTTTCCTTCCTTTGAAGGATATCTGGCTTTCATTGTGTTGTAGACCCATAACTGGGGCTCCACATTTATTTTGCACTTCGGATTGCTGTGTTGAGACTCTTAAGTGAGGCTCCGCGATGTTTTTGTAGCTGGTCTCCCTGAGGAGATCAGCTATTGTTGTGTTTGGGTGGTCTCCGAGGCATTGCTCCCGGTTAGCCAGAATCCTACTCCACACTGATGAGATGCAACACCCCGAAACAGCTGTCTGTGGATGGATAACTGGCTTAGGTTTTCCCTGTCACATCCTTAAAGCTTGTAAAAAAGCGGGATCTTGACATAGAGGCCACTTAATATTTTGGATTTGGTGATCTTTGTAATGGACACACCCTTAGCTTGGTTTTCCTTCCTTTGAGGGATATCTGGCTTTCATTGTGTTGTAGACCCATAACTGGGGCTCCAAATTTATTTTGCATATTCCCTTTTCCCAGGGAACTTTGCACTTCGGATTGCTGTGTTGAGACTCTTAAGTGAGGCTCCGTGGTGTTTTGTAGCTGGTCTCCCTGAGGAGATCAGCTATTGTTGTGTTTGGGTGGTCTCCGAGGCATTGCTCCCGGTTAGCCAGAATCCTACTCCGCACTGATGAGGGGCAACACCCTGAAACAGCTGTCTGTGGATGGATAACTGGCTTAGGTTTTCCCAGTCACATCCTTAAAGCTTGTAAAAAAAGCGGGATCTTGACATAGGGGCCACTTAATATGGTGGATTTGGTGATCTCTGTAATGGAGACACTTCTTTGCTTGGTTTTCCTTCCTTTGAGGGATATCTGGCTTTCATTGTGTTGTAGACCCATAACTGGGGATCCACATTTATTTAGCATATTCCCTTTTCCCAGGGAACTTTGCACTTCGGATTGCTGTGTTGAGACTCTTAAGTGAGGCTCCGCAGTGTTTTTTGTAGCTGGTCTCCCTGAGGAGATCAGCTATTGTTGTGTTTGGGTGGTCTCCGAGGCATTGCTCCCGGTTAGCCAGAATCCTACTCCGCACTGATGAGGGGCAACACCCTGAAACAGCTGTCTGTGGATGGATAACTGGCTTAGATTTTCCCTATCACATCCTTAAAGCTTGTAAAAAAGTGGGATCTTGACATAGAGGCCACTTAATGTTTTGGATTTGGTGATCTTTGTAATGGAGACACCCCTTTGCTTGGTTTTCTTTCCTTTGAGGGATATCTGGCTTTCATTGTGTTTTAGACCCATAACTGGGGCTCCAAATTTATTTGGCATATTCCCTTTTCCCAGGGAATTTTGCACTTCAGATTGCTGTGTTGAGACTCTTAAGTGTGGCTCTGCGGTGTTTTTTGTAGCTGGTCTCCCTGAGGAGATCAGCTATTGTTGTGTTTGGGTGGTCTCCGAGGCATTGCTCCCGCTTAGCCAGAATCCTACTCTGCACTGATGAGGGGAAACACCCCGAAACAGCAATCTGTGGATGGATAACTGGCTTAGGTTTTCCCCGTCACATCCTTAAAGCTTGTAAAATAAAAAGCGGGATCTTGACATAGTGGCCACTTAATATGGTGGATTTGGTGATCGCTGTATTGGAGACACATTTTTGCTTGGTTTTCCTTCCTTTGAAGGATATCTGGCTTTCATTGTGTTGTAGACCCATAACTTGGGCTCCACATTTATTTTGCATATTCCCTTTTCCCAGGGAACTTTGCACTTCGGATTGCTGTGTTGAGACTCTTAAGTGAGGCTATGCGGTGTCTTTTGTAGCTGGTCTCCCTGAAGAGATCAGCTATTGTTGTGTTTGGGTGGTCTCCGAGGCATTGCTCCCGGTTAGCCAAAATCCTACTCCGCACTGATGAGGGGCAACACCCCGAAACAGCTGTCTGTGGATGGATAACTGGCTTAGATTTTCCCCGTCACAACCTTAAAGCTTGTAAAAAAAAGCGGGATCTTGACATAGGGGCCACTTAATATGGTGGATTTGGTGATCTCTGTAATGGAGACACCTCTTTGCTTGGTTTTCCTTCCTTTGAGGGATATCTGGCTTTCATTGTGTTGTAGACCCATAACTGGGGCTCCACATTTATTTTGCATATTCCCTTTTCCCAGGGAACTTTGCACTTCGGATTGCTGTGTTGAGACTCTTAAGTGAGGCTCTGCGGTGTTTTTGTAGCTGGTCTCCCTGAGGAGATCAGCTATTGTTGTGTTTGGGTGGTCTCCGAGGTATTGCTCCAGGTTAGCCAGAATCCTACTCCGCACTGATGAGGGCAACACCCCGAAACAGCTGTCTGTGGATGGATAACTGGCTTAGGTTTTCCCGTCACATCCTTAAAGCTTGTAAAAAGCGGGATCTTGACATAGGGGCCACTTAATATGGTGGATTTGGTGATCTCTGTAATGGAGACACCTCTTTGCTTGGTTTTCCTTCCTTTGAGGGATATCTGGCTTTCATTGTGTTGTAGACCCATAACTGGGGCTCCACATTTATTTTGCATATTCCCTTTTCCCAGGGAACTTTGCACTTCGGATTGCTGTGTTGAGACTCTTAAGTGAGGCTCTGCGGTGTTTTTTGTAGCTGGTCCCCCTGAGGAGATCAGCTATTGTTGTGTTTGGGTGGTCTCCTAGGCATTGCTCCCGGTTAGCCAGAATCCTACTCTGCACTGATGAGGGGCAACACCCCGAAACAGCTTTCTGTGGATGGATAACTGGCTTAGATTTTCCCAGTCACATCCTTAAAGCTTGTAAAAAAAAGCGGGATCTTGACATAGGGGCCACTTAATATTGTGGATTTGGTGATCTCTGTAATGGAGACACCTCTTTGTTTGGTTTTCCTTCCTTTGAGGGATATCTGGCTTTCATTGTGTTGTAGACCCATAACTGGGGATCCACATTTATTTTGCATATTCCCTTTTCCCAGGGAACTTTGCACTTCGGATTGCTGTGTTGAGACTCTTAAGTGAGGCTCCGCTGTGTTTTTTGTAGCTGGTCTCCCTGAGGAGATCAGCTATTGTTGTGTTTGGGTGGTCTCCGAGGCATTGCTCCACGTTAGCCGGAATCCTACTCTGCACTGATGAGGGGCAACACCCCGAAACAGCTGTCTGTGGATGGATAACTGGCTTAGGTTTTCCCTGTCACATCCTTAAAGCTTGTAAAAAAAGCGGGATCTTGACATAGTGGCCACTTAATATGGAGGATTTGGTGATCTCTGTATTGGAGACACCCTTTTGCTTGGTTTTCCTTCCTTGGAGGGATATCTGGCTTTCATTGTGTTGTAGACCCATAACTTGGGCTCCACATTTATTTTGCATATTCCCTTTTCCCAGGGAACTTTGCACTTCGGATTGCTGTGTTGAGACTCTTAAGTGAGGCTCTGCGATGTTTTTTGTAGCTGGTCTCCCTGAGGAGATCAGCTATTGTTGTGTTTGGGTGGTCTCCGAGGCTTTGCTCCCGGTTAGCCAGAATCCTACTCCGCACTGATGAGGGGCAACACCCCGAAACAGCTGTCTGTGGATGGATAACTGGCTTAGATTTTCCCTGTCACATCCTTAAAGCTTGTAAAAAAAGCGGGATCTTGACATAAGGGCTGCTTAATATGGTGGATTTTGTGATCTCTGTAATGGAGACACCCCTTTGCTTGGTTTTCCTTCCTTTGAGGGATATCTGGCTTTCATTGTTTTGTAGACCCATAACTGGTGCTCCACATTTATTTAGCATATTCCCTTTTCCCAGGGAACTTTGCACTTCGGATTGCTGTGTTGAGACTCTTAAGTGAGGCTCTGCGGTGTTTTTTGTAGCTGGTCTCCCTGAGGATATCAGATATTGTTGTGTTTGGGTGGTCTCCGAGGCATTGCTCCCGCTTAGCCAGAATCATACTCTGCACTGATGAGGGGAAACACCCCGAAACAGCTGTATGTGGATGGATAACTGGCTTAGGTTTTCCCTGTCACATCTTTAAAGCTTGTAAAAAAAAAAGCGGGATCTTGACATAGTGGCCACTTAATATGGAGGATTTGGTGATCTCTGTATTGGAGACACCCTTTTGCTTGGTTTTCCTTCCTTGGAGGGATATCTGGCTTTCATTGTGTTGTAGACCCATAACTTGGGCTCCACATTTATTTAGCATATTCCCTTTTCCCAGGGAACTTTGCACTTCGGATTGCTGTGTTGAGACTCTTAAGTGAGGCTCTGTGGTGTTTTTTGTAGCTGGTCTCCCTGAGGAGATCAGCTATTGTTGTGTTTGGGTGGTCTCCGAGGCATTGCTCCCGGTTAGCCAGAATCCTACTCCGCATTGATAAAGGGCAACACCCGAAACAGCTGTCTGTGGATGGATAACTGGCTTAGGTTTTCCCTGTCACATCCTTAAAGCTTGTAAAAAAAAGCGGGATCTTGACATAGGGGCCACATAATATGGTGGATTTGGTGATCTCTGTAATGGAGACACCCCTTTGCTTGGTTTTCCTTCCTTTGAGGGATATCTGGCTTTCATTGTGTTGTAGACCCATAACTGGGGCTCCACATTTATTTTGCATATTCCCTTTTCCCAGGGAATTTTGCACTTCGGATTGCTGTGTTGAGACTCTTAAGTGTGGCTCCGCGGTGTTTTTTGTAGCTGGTCTCCCTGAGGAGATCAGCTATTGTTGTGTTTGGGTGGTCTCCGAGGCATTGCTCCCGGTTAGCCAGAATCCTACTCCGCACTGATGAGGGGCAACACCCGAAACAGCTATCTGTGGATGGATAACTGGGTTAGGTTTTCCCCGTCACATGCTTAAAGCTTGTAAAAAAAGCGGGATCTTGACATAGTGGCCACTAAATATGGTGGATTTGGTGATCTCTGCATTGGAGACACATTTTTGCTAAGTTTTCCTTCCTTTGAAGGATATCTGGCTTTCATTGTGTTGTAGACCCATAACTTGGGCTCCACATTTATTTTGCATATTCCCTTTTCCCAGGGAACTTTGCACTTCGGATTGCTGTGTTGAGACTCTTAAGTGAGGCTCCGCGGTGTTTTTTGTAGCTGGTCTCCCTGAGGAGATCAGCTATTGTTGTGTTTGGGTGGTCTCCGAGGCATTGCTCCAGGTTAGCCAGAATCCTACTCCGCACTGATGAGGGGCAACACCATGAAACAGCTGTCTGTGGATGGATAACTGACTTAGGTTTTCCCGTCACATCCTTATAGCTTGTAAAAAAGCGGTATCTTGACATAGGGGCCACTTAATATTGTGGATTTGGTGATCTCTGAAATGGAGAGACCCCTTTGCTTGGTTTTCCTTCCTTTGAAGGATATCTGGCTTTCATTGTGTTGTAGAACCATAACTTGGGCTCCACGTTCAATTTTGCATATTCCCTTTTCCCAGGGAACTTTGCACTTCGGATTGCTGTGTTGAGACTCTTAAGTGAGGCTCTGCGGTGTTTTTTGTAGCTGGTCTCCCTGAGGAGATCAGCTATTGTTGTGTTTGGGTGGTCTCCGAGGCATTGCTCCCGCTTAGCCAGAATCCTACTCTGCATTGATGATGAGCAACACCCCGAAACATCTATCTGTGGATGGATAACTGGCTTAGGTTTTCCCTGTCACATCCTTAAAGCTTGTAAAAAAAGCGGGATCTTGACATAAGGGCCAATTAATATGGTGGATTTTGTGATCTCTGTAATGGAGACACCCCTTTGCTTGGTTTTCCTTCCTTTGAGGGATATCTGGCTTTCATTGTGTTGTAGACCCATAACTGGGGCTCCACATTTATTTTGCACTTCGGATTGCTGTGTTGAGACTCTTAAGTGAGGCTCCGCGATGTTTTTTGTAGCTGGTCTCCCTGAGGAGATCAGCTATTGTTGTGTGTGGGTGGTCTCCGAGGCATTGCTCCCGGTTAGCCAGAATCCTATTCCGCATTGATAAGGGGCAACACCCCGAAACAGCTGTCTGTGGATGGATAACTGGCTTAGTTTTTCCTCGTCACATCCTTAAAGCTTGTAAAAATAGCGGGATCTTGACATAGAGGCCACTTAATATTTTGGATTTGGTGATCTTTGTAATGGAGACACCCCTTTGCTTGGTTTCCCTTCCTTTGAGGGATATCTGGCTTTCATTGTGTTGTAGACCCATAACTGGGGCTCCAAATTTATTTTGCATATTCCCTTTTCCCAGGGAATTTTGCACTTCGGATTGCTGTGTTGAGACTCTTAAGTGAGGCTCCGCGGTGTTTTTTTGTAGCTGGTCTCCCTGAGGAGATCAGCTATTGTTGTGTTTGGGTGGTCTCCGAGGCATTGCTAGCGGTTAGCCAGAATCCTACTCTGCACTGATGAGGGGCAACACCCCGAAACAGCTGTCTGTGCATGGATAACTGGCTTAGATTTTCCCAGTCACATCCTTAAAGCTTGTAAAAAAAAGCGGGATCTTGACATAGGGGCCACTTAATATGGTGGATTTGGTGATCTCTGTAATGGAGACACCTCTTTGCTTGGTTTTCCTTCCTTTGAGGGATATCTGGCTTTCATTGTGTTGTAGACCCATAACTTGGGCTCCACATTTATTTTGCATATTCCCTTTTCCCAGGGAACTTTGCACTTCGGATTGCTGTGTTGAGACTCTTAAGTGAGGCTCCGCGGTGTTTTGTAGCTGGTCTCCCTGAGGAGATCAGCTATTGTTGTGTTTGGGTGGTCTCCGAGGCATTGCTCCCGGTTAGCCAGAATCCTACTCCGCACTGATGAGGGGCAACACCCTGAAACAGCTGTCTGTGGATGGATAACTGGCTTAGATTTTCCCTGTCACATCCTTAAAGCTTGTAAAAAAGTGGGATCTTGACATAGAGGCCACTTAATGTTTTGGATTTGGTGATCTTTGTAATGGAGACACCCCTTTGCTTGGTTTTCTTTCCTTTGAGGGATATCTGGCTTTCATTGTGTTTTAGACCCATAACTGGGGCTCCAAATTTATTTGGCATATTCCCTTTTCCCAGGGAATTTTGCACTTTGGATTGCTGTGTTGAGACTCTTAAGTGTGGCTCTGCGGTGTTTTTTGTAGCTGGTCTCCCTGAGGAGATCAGCTATTGTTGTGTTTGGGTGGTCTCCGAGGCATTGCTCCCGCTTAGCCAGAATCCTACTCTGCACTGATGAGGGGAAACACCCCGAAACAGCAATCTGTGGATGGATAACTGGCTTAGGTTTTCCCCGTCACATCCTTAAAGCTTGTAAAATAAAAAGCGGGATCTTGACATAGTGGCCACTTAATATGGTGGATTTGGTGATCGCTGTATTGGAGACACATTTTTGCTTGGTTTTCCTTCCTTTGAAGGATATCTGGCTTTCATTGTGTTGTAGACCCATAACTTGGGCTCCACATTTATTTTGCATATTCCCTTTTACCAGGGAACTTTGCACTTCGGATTGCTGTGTTGAGACTCTTAAGTGAGGCTCTGCGGTGTTTTTGGTAGCTGGTCTCCCTGAGGAGATCAGCTATTGTTGTGTTTGGGTGGTCTCCGAGGCATTGCTCCCGGTTATCCAGAATCCTACTCCACATTGATAAAGGGCAACACCCCGAAACAGCTGTATGTGGATGGATAACTGGCTTAGGTTTTCCCTGTCACATCCTTAAAGCTTGTAAAAAAAAAAAAAAGCGGGATCTTGACATAGGGGCCACATAATATGGTGGATTTTGTGATCTCTGTAATGGAGACACCTCTTTGCTTGGTTTTCCTTCCTTTGAGGGATATCTGGCTTTCATTGTGTTGTAGACCCATAACTGGGGCTCCACATTTATTTTGCATATTCCCTTTTCCCAGGGAATTTTGCACTTCGGATTGCTGTGTTGAGACTCTTAAGTGAGGCTCTGCGGTGTTTTTTGTAGCTGGTCTCCCTGAGGAGATCAGCTATTGTTGTGTTTGGGTGGTCTTCGAGGCATTGCTCCCGGTTAGCCAGAATCCTACTCCGCACTGATGAGAGGCAACACCCCGAAACAGCTGTCTGTGGATGGATAACTGGCTTAGGTTTTCCCAGTCACATCCTTAAAGCTTGTAAAAAAAGCGGGATCTTGACATAGTGGCCACTAAATATGGTGGATTTGGTGATCTCTGTATTGGAGACACATTTTTGCTAGGTTTTCCTTCCTTTGAAGGATATCTGGCTTTCATTGTGTTGTAGACCCATAACTTGGGCTCCACATTTATTTTGCATATTCCCTTTTCCCAGGGAATTTTGCACTTCGGATTGCTGTGTTGAGACTCTTAAGTGAGGCTCTGCGGTGTTTTTTGTAGCTGGTCTCCCTGAGGAGATCAGCTATTGTTGTGTGTGGGTGATCTCCGAGGCATTGCTCCCGGTTAGCTAGAATCCTACTCCGCATTGATAAGGGGCAACACCCCGAAACAGCTGTCTGTGGTTGGATAACTGTCTTAGTTTTTCCTCGTCACATCCTTAAAGCTTGTAAAAAAAAAGCGGGATCTTGACTAAGTGGCCACTTAATATTGTGGATTTGGCGATCTCTGTAATGGAGACACCATTTTGCTTGGTTTTCCTTCCTTTGAGGGATATCTGGCTTTCATTGTGTTGTAGACCCATAACTAGGGATCCACATTTATTTTGCATATTCCCTTTTCCCAGGGAACTTTGCACTTCGGATTGCTGTGTTGAGACTCTTAAGTGAGGCTCCGCGGTGTTTTTTGTAGCTGGTCTCCCTGAGGAGATCAGTTATTGTTGTGTTTGGGTGGTCTCCGAGGCATTGCTCCAGGTTAGCCAAAATCCTACTCCGCACTGATGAGGGGCAACACCCTGAAACAGCTGTCTGTGGATGGATAACTGGCTTAGATTTTCCCCGTCACATCCTTAAAGCTTGTAAAAAAAGCGGGATCTTGACATAGAGGCCACTTAATATTTTGGATTTGGTGATCTTTGTAATGGAGACACCCCTTTGCTTGGTTTTCCTTCCTTTGAGGGATATCTGGCTTTCATTGTGTTGTAGACCCATAACTGGGGCTCTACATTTATTTTGCATATTCCCTTTTCCCAGGGAACTTTGCACTTCGGATTGCTGTGTTGAGACTCTTAAGTGAGGCTCTGCGGTGTTTTTTGTAGCTGGTCTCCCTGAGGAGATCAGCTTTTGTTGTGTGTGGGTGGTCTACGAGTCATTGCTCCCGTTTAGCCAGAATCCTACTCCGCATTGATAAGGGGCAACACCCCGAAACAGCTGTCTGTGGATGGATAACTGGCTTAGTTTTTCCTCGTCACATCCTTAAAGCTTGTAAAAAAAAGAGGGATCTTGACAAAGTGGCCACTTAATATGGTGGATTTGGTGATCTCTGTAATGGAGACACCATTTTGCTTGGTTTTCCTTCCTTTGAGGGATATCTGGCTTTCATTGTGTTGTAGACCCATAACTGGGGATCCACATTTATTTTGCATATTCCCTTTTCCCAGGGTACTTTGCACTTCGGATTGCTGTGTTGAGACTCTTAAGTGAGGCTTCGCGGTGTTTTTTGTAGCTGGTCTCCCTGAGGAGATCAGCTATTGTTGTGTTTGGGTGGTCTCCGAGGCATTGCTCCAGGTTAGCTAGAATTCTACTCCGCACTGATGAGGGGCAACACCCTGAAACAGCTGTCTGTGGATGGATAACTGACTTAGGTTTTCCCCGTCACATCCTTATAGCTTGTAAAAAAAAGCGGGATCATGACATAGGGGCCACTTAATATTGTGGATTTGGTGATCTCTGAAATGGAGAGACCCCTTTGCTTGGTTTTCCTTCCTTTGAAGGATATCTGGCTTTCATTGTGTTGTAGAACCATAACTTGGGCTCCACATTCAATTTTGCATATTCACTTTTCCCAGGGAACTTTGCACTTTGGATTGCTGTGTTGAGACTCTTAAGTGAGGCTCCGCGGTGTTTTTTGTAGCTGGTCTCCCTGAGGAGATCAGCTATTGTTGTGTTTGGGTGGTCTCCGAGGCATTGCTCCAGGTTAGCCAGAATCCTACTCCGCACTGATGAGGGGCAACACCCTGAAACAGCTGTCTGTGGATGGATAACTGACTTAGGTTTTCCCGGTCACATCCTTATAGCTTGTAAAAAAAGCGGGATCTTGACATAGGGGCCACTTAATATTGTGGATTTGGTGATCTCTGTAATGGAGAGACCCCTTTGCTTGGTTTTCCTACCTTTGAAGGATATCTGGCTTTCATTGTGTTGTAGAACCATAACTTGGGCTCCACATTCAATTTTGCATATTCCCTTTTCCCAGGGAACTTTGCACTTCGGATTGCTGTGTTGAGACTCTTAAGTGAGGCTCTGCGGTGTTTTTGGTAGCTGGTCTCCCTGAGGAGATCAGCTATTGTTGTGTTTGGGTGGTCTCCGAGGCATTGCTCCCGCTTAGCCAGAATCCTACTCCGCATTGATGAGGGGGAAACACCCGGAAACAGCTGTCTGTGGATGTTTAACTGGCTTAGGTTTTCCCCGTCACATCCTTAAAGCTTGTAAAAAATGCGGGATCTTGACATAAGGGCCAATTAATATGGTGGATTTTGTGATCTCTGTAATGGAGACACCCCTTTGCTTGGTTTTCCTTCCTTTGAGGGATATCTGGCTTTCATTGTGTTGTAGACCCATAACTGGGGCTCCACATTTATTTTGCACTTCGGATTGCTGTGTTGAGACTCTTAAGTGAGGCTCCGCGATGTTTTTTGTAGCTGGTCTCCCTGAGGAGATCAGCTATTGTTGTGTTTGGGTGGTCTCCGAGGCATTGCTCCCGGTTAGCCAGAATCCTACTCCACACTGATGAAGGGCAACACCCCGAAACAGCTGTCTGTGGATGGATATCTGGCTTAGGTTTTCCCCGTCACATCCTTAAAGCTTGTAAAAAAAGCGGGATCTTGACTTAGAGGCCACTTAATATTTTGGATTTGGTGATCTTTGTAATGGAGACACCTCTTTGTTTGGTTTTCCTTCCTTTGAGGGATATCTGGCTTTCATTGTGTTGTAGACCCATAACTGGGGATCCACATTTATTTTGCATATTCCCTTTTCCCAGGGAACTTTGCACTTTGGATTGCTGTGTTGAGACTCTTAAGTGAGGCTCCGCAGTGTTTTTTGTAGCTGGTCTCCCTGAGGAGATCAGCTATTGTTGTGTTTGGGTGGTCTCCGAGGCATTGCTAGCGGTTAGCCAGAATCCTACTCCGCACTGATGAGGGGCAACACCCCGAAACAGCTGTCTGTGGATGGATAACTGGCTTAGATTTTCCCAGTCACATCCTTAAAGCTTGTAAAAAAAAGCGGGATCTTGACATAGGGGCCACTTAATATGGTGGATTTGGTGATCTCTGTAATGGAGACACCATTTTGCTTGGTTTTCCTTATTTTGAGGGATATCTGGCTTTCATTGTGTTGTAGACCCATAACTGGGGATCCACATTTATTTTGCATATTCCCTTTTCCCAGGGGAACTTTGCACTTCGGATTGCTGTGTTGAGACTCTTAAGTGAGGCTCCGCGGTGTTTTTTGTAGCTGGTCTCCCTGAGGAGATCAGCTATTGTTGTGTTTGGGTGGTCTCCGAGGCATTGCTCTACGTTCGCCAGAATCCTACTCTGCACTGATGAGGGGCAACAACCCGAAACAGCTGTCTGTGGATGGATAACTGGCTTAGGTTTTCCCCGTCAAATCCTTATAGCTTGTAAAAAAAAGCGGGATCTTGACATAGGGGCCATTTAATATTGTGGATTTGGTGATCTCTGTAATGGAGACACCACTTTGCTAGTTTTTCCTTCCTTTGAGGGATATCTAGCTTTCAATGTGTTGTAGACCAATAACTGGGGCTCCACATTTATTTTGCAAATTTCCCTTTTCCCAGGGAATTTTGCACTTCGGATTGCTGTGTTGAGACTCTTAAGTGAGGCTCCGCGGTGTTTTTTGTAGCTGGTCTCCCTGAGGAGATCAGCTATTGTTGTGTTTGGGTGGTCTCCGAGGCATTGCTCCCGCTTAGCCAGAATCCTACTCTGCACTGATGAGTGGCAACACCCCGAAACAGCTATCTGTGGATTGATAACTGGCTTAGGTTTTTCTCGTCACATCCTTAAAGCTTGTAAAAAAAAAGCGGGATCTTGACATAGTGGCCACTTAATATGGTGGATTTGGTGATCTCTGTATTGGAGACACACTTTTGCTTGGTTTTCCTTCCTTGGAGGGATATCTGGCTTTCATTGTGTTGTAGACCCATAACTTGGGCTCCACATTTATTTTGCATATTCCCTTTTCCCAGGGAACTTTGCACTTCGGATTGCTGTGTTGAGACTCTTAAGTGAGGCTCCGCGGTGTTTTTTGTAGCTGGTCTCCCTGAGGAGATCAGCTATTGTTGTGTTTGGGTGGTCTCCGAGGCATTGCTCCCGGTTAGCCAGAATCCTACTCAGCATTGATGAGGGGCAACACTCCGAAACAGCTGTCTGTGGATGGATAACTGGCTTAGGTTTTCCCCGTCACATCCTTAAAGCTTGTAAAAAAAAGCGTGATCTTGACATAGGGCCAATTAATATGGTGGATTTTGTGATCTCTGTAATGGAGACACCCCTTTGCTTGGTTTTCCTTCCTTTGAGGGATATCTGGCTTTCAATGTGTTGTAGACCCATAACTGGGTCTCCACATTTAATTTGCATATTCCCTTTTCCCAGGGAACTTTGCACTTCGGATTGCTGTGTTGAGTCTCTTAAGTGAGGCTCCGCGGTGTTTTTTGTAGCTGGTCTCCCTGAGGAGATCAGCTATTGTTGTGTTTGGGTGGTCTCCGAGGCATTGCTCCAGGTTAGCTTGAATCCTACTCCGCACTGATGAGGGGGCAACACCCCGAAACAGCTGTCTGTGGATGGATAACTGGCTTAGGTTTTCCCCGTCACATCCTTAAAGCTTGTAAAAAAAAAAACGGGATCTTGACATAGGGGCCACTTAATATGGTGGATTTGGTGATCTCTGTAATGGAGACATCTCTTTGCTTGGTTTTCCTTCCTTTGAGGGATATCTGGCTTTCATTGTGTTGTAGACCCACAACTGGGTCTCCACATTTATTTAGCATATTCCCTTTTCCCAGGGAACTTTGCACTTCGGATTGCTGTGTTGAGACTCTTAAGTGAGGCTCTGCGGTGTTTTTTGTAGCTGGTTTCCCTGAGGAGATCAGCTATTGTTGTGTTTGGGTGGTCTCCGAGGCATTGAACCAGGTTAGCCAGAATTCTACTCCGCACTCATGAGGGGTAACACCCCGAAACAGTTGTCTGTGGATGGATAACTTGCTTAGGTTTTCCATGTCACATCCTAAAAGCTTGTAAAAAAAAGCGGGATCTTGACATAGTGGCCACTTAATATGGTGGATTTGGTGATCTCTGTATTGGAGACACATTTTTGCTTGGTTTTCCTTCCTTTGAAGGATATCTGGCTTTCATTGTGTTGTAGACCCATAACTTGGGCTCCACATTTATTTTGCATATTCCCTTTTCCCAGGGAACTTTGCACTTCGGATTGCTGTGTTGAGACTCTTAAGTGTGGCTGTGCGTTTTTTTTTGTAGCTGGTCTCCCTCAGAAGATCAGCTATTGTTGTTTTTGGGTGGTCTCCGAGGCATTGCTCCCGGTTAGCCAGAATCCTACTCCGCACTGATGAGGGGAAACACCCCGAAACAGCTATCTGTGGATGGATAACTGGCTTAGGTTTCCCCGTCACATCCTTAAAGCTTGTAAAAAAAAAAGCGGGATCTTGACATAGTGGCCACTTAATATGGTGGATTTGGTGATCTCTGTATTGGAGACACATTTTTGCTTGGTTTTCGTTCCTTTGAAGGATATCTGGCTTTCATTGTGTTGTAGACCCATAACTTGGGCTCCACATTTATTTTGCATATTCCCTTTTCCCAGGGAACTTTGCACTTCGGATTGCTGTGTTGAGACTCTTAAGTGAGGCTCCGCGGTGTTTTTTGTAGCTGGTCTCACTGAGGAGATCAGCTATTGTTGTGTTTGGGTGGTCTCCGAGGCATTGCTCCAGGTTAGCCAGAATCCTACTCCGCACTGATGAGGGGCAACACCCTGAAACAGCTGTCTGTGGATGGATAACTGACTTAGGTTTTCCCGTCACATCCTTAAAGCTTGTAAAAAAGCGGGATCTTGACATAGCGGCCACTTAATATGGTGGATTTGGTGATCTCTGTAATGGAGACACCCCTTTGCTTGGTTTTCCTTCCTTTGAGGGATATCTGGCTTTCATTGTGTTGTAGACCCATAACTGGGGCTCCACATTTATTTTGCATATTCCCTTTTCCCAGGGAACTTTGCACTTCGGATTGCTGTGTTGAGACTCTTAAGTGAGGCTCCGCGGTGTTTTTGTAGCTGGTCTCCCTGAGGAGATCAGCTATTGTTGTGTTTGGGTGGTCTCCGAGGCATTGCTCCCGGTTAGCCAGAATCCTACTCCGCACTGATGAGGGGCAACACCCCGAAACAGCTGTCTGTGGATGGATAACTGGCTTAGGTTTTCCCCGTCACATCCTTAAAGCTTGTAAAAAAGCGGGATCTTGACATAGGGGCCACTTAATATGGTGGATTTGGTGATCTCTGTAATGGAGACACCCCTTTGCTTGGTTTTCCTTCCTTTGAGGGATATCTGGCTTTCATTGTGTTGTAGACCCATAACTGGGGCTCCACATTTATTTTGCATATTCCCTTTTCCCAGGGAACTTTGCACTTCGGATTGCTGTGTTGAGACTCTTAAGTGTGGCTCCGCGGTGTTTTTGTAGCTGGTCTCCCTGAGGAGATCAGCTATTGTTGTGTTTGGGTGGTCTCCGAGGCATTGCTCCCGGTTAGCCAGAATCCTACTCCGCACTGATGAGGGGCAACACCCCGAAACAGCTGTCTGTGGATGGATAACTGGCTTAGGTTTTCCCCGTCACATCCTTAAAGCTTGTAAAAAAAGCGGGATCTTGACATAGTGGCCACTTAATATGGTGGATTTGGTGATCTCTGTAATGGAGACACCCCTTTGCTTGGTTTTCCTTCCTTTGAGGGATATCTGGCTTTCATTGTGTTGTAGACCCATAACTGGGGCTCCACATTTATTTTGCATATTCCCTTTTCCCAGGGAACTTTGCACTTCGGATTGCTGTGTTGAGACTCTTAAGTGAGGCTCTGCGGTGTTTTTGTAGCTGGTCTCCCTGAGGAGATCAGCTATTGTTGTGTTTGGGTGGTCTCCGAGGCATTGCTCCCGGTTAGCCAGAATCCTACTCTGCACTGATGAGGGGCAACACCTCGAAACAGCTATCTGTGGATGGATAACTGGCTTAGGTTTTCCCCGTCACATCCTTAAAGCTTGTAAAAAAAGCGGGATCTTGACATAGTGGCCACTTAATATGGTGGATTTGGTGATCTCTGTATTGGAGACACATTTTTGCTTGGTTTTCCTTCCTTTGAAGGATATCTGGCTTTCATTGTGTTGTAGACCCATAACTTGGGTCTCCACATTTATTTTGCATATTCCCTTTTCCCAGGGAACTTTGCACTTCGGATTGCTGTGTTGAGACTCTTAAGTGAGGCTCTGCGGTGTTTTTGTAGCTGGTCTCTCTGAGGAGATCAGCTATTGTTGTGTTTGGGTGGTCTCCGAGGCATTGCTCTCGGTTAGCCAGAATCCTACTCCACACTGATGAGGGGCAACACCCCGAAACAGCTGTCTGTGGATGGATAACTGGCTTAGGTTTTCCCCGTCACATCCTTAAAGCTTGTAAAAAAAGCGGGATCTTGACATAGTGGCCACTTAATATGGTGGATTTGGTGATCTCTGTAATGGAGACACCCTTTTGCTTGGTTTTCCTTCCTTTGAGGGATATCTGGCTTTCATTGTGTTGTAGACCCATAACTGGGGCTCCACATTTATTTTGCATATTCCCTTTTCCCAGGGAACTTTGCACTTCGGATTGCTGTGTTGAGACTCTTAAGTGAGGCTCTGCGGTGTTTTGTAGCTGGTCTCCCTGAGGAGATCAGCTATTGTTGTGTTTGGGTGGTCTCCGAGGCATTGCTCCCGGTTAGCCAGAATCCTACTCCGCACTGATGAGGGGCAACACCCCGAAACAGCTGTCTGTGGATGGATAACTGGCTTAGGTTTTCCCGTCACATCCTTAAAGCTTGTAAAAAAGCGGGATCTTGACATAGAGGCCACTTAATATGGTGGATTTGGTGATCTCTGTAATGGAGACACCCTTTGCTTGGTTTTCCTTCCTTTGAGGGATATCTGGCTTTCATTGTGTTGTAGACCCATAACTGGGGCTCCACATTTATTTTGCATATTCCCTTTTCCCAGGGAACTTTGCACTTCGGATTGCTGTGTTGAGACTCTTAAGTGAGGCTCTGCGGTGTTTTTGTAGCTGGTCTCCCTGAGGAGATCAGCTATTGTTGTGTTTGGGTGGTCTCCGAGGCATTGCTCCCGGTTAGCCAGAATCCTACTCCGCATTGATGAGGGGCAACACCCCGAAACAGCTGTCTGTGGATGGATAACTGGCTTAGGTTTTCCCCGTCACATCCTTAAAGCTTGTAAAAAGCGGGATCTTGACATAGGGGCCACTTAATATGGTGGATTTTGTGATCTCTGTAATGGAGACACCTCTTTGCTTGGTTTTCCTTCCTTTGAGGGATATCTGGCTTTCATTGTGTTGTAGACCCATAACTGGGGCTCCACATTTATTTTGCATATTCCCTTTTCCCAGGGAACTTTGCACTTCGGATTGCTGTGTTGAGACTCTTAAGTGAGGCTCAGCGGTAGTTTTTGTAGCTGGTCTCCCTGAGGAGATCAGCTATTGTTGTGTTTGGGTGGTCTCCGAGGCATTGCTCCCGGTTAGCCAGAATCCTACTCCGCATTGATGAGGGGCAACACCCTGAAACAGCTGTCTGTGGATGGATAACTGGCTTAGGTTTTCCCGTCACATCCTTAAAGCTTGTAAAAAAGCGGGATCTTGACATAGGGCCACTTAATATGGTGGATTTTGTGATCTCTGTAATGGAGACACCCTTTGCTTGGTTTTCCTTCCTTTGAGGGATATCTGGCTTTCATTGTGTTGTAGACCCATAACTGGGGCTCCACATTTATTTTGCATATTCCCTTTTCCCAGGGAACTTTGCACTTCGGATTGCTGTGTTGAGACTCTTAAGTGAGGCTCAGCGGTGTTTTTGTAGCTGGTCTCCCTGAGGAGATCAGCTATTGTTGTGTTTGGGTGGTCTCCGAGGCATTGCTCCCGGTTAGCCAGAATCCTACTCCGCACTGATGAGGGGCAACACCCCGAAACAGCTGTCTGTGGATGGATAACTGGCTTAGGTTTTCCCCGTCACATCCTTAAAGCTTGTAAAAAAAGCGGGATCTTGACATAGTGGCCACTTAATATGGTGGATTTGGTGATTTCTGTATTGGAGACACATTTTTGCTTGGTTTTCCTTCCTTTGAAGGATATCTGGCTTTCATTGTGTTGTAGACCCATAACTGGGGCTCCACATTTATTTTGCATATTCCCTTTTCCCAGGGAACTTTGCACTTCGGATTGCTGTGTTGAGACTCTTAAGTGAGGCTCTGCGGTGTTT
The DNA here is from genome assembly GCA_033119425.1 of Bufotes viridis. NCBI lineage: Eukaryota > Metazoa > Chordata > Amphibia > Anura > Bufonidae > Bufotes > Bufotes viridis. The sequence continues at coordinate 26,304 of JAKVIS010001553.1, forward strand.
TTGTAGCTGGTCTCCTGAGGAGATCAGCTATTGTTGTGTTTGGGTGGTCTCCGAGGCATTGCTTCCGGTTAGCCAGAATCCTACTCCGCATTGATGAGGGGCAACACCCCGAAACAGCTATCTGTGGATGGATAACTGGCTTAGGTTTTCCCGTCACATCCTTAAAGCTTGTAAAAAAAGCGGGATCTTGACATAGTGGCCACTTAATATGGTGGATTTGGTGATCTCTGTATTGGAGACACATTTTTGCTTGGTTTTCCTTCCTTTGAAGGATATCTGGCTTTCATTGTGTTGTAGACCCATAACTTGGGCTGCACATTTATTTTGCAGATTCTCTTTTCCCAGGGAACTTTGCACTTCGGATTGCTGTGTTGAGACTCTTAAGTGAGGCTCCGCGGTGTTTTTGTAGCTGGTCTCCCTTAGGAGATCAGCTATTGTTGTGTTTGGGTGGTCTCCGAGGCATTGCTCCCGGTTAGCCAGAATCCTACTCCGCATTGATAAGGGGCAACACCTCGAAACAGCTGTCTGTGCATGGATAACTGGCTTAGGTTTTCCCCGTCACATCCTTAAAGCTTGTAAAAAAAGCGGGATCTTAACATAGGGGCCACTAAATATGGTAGATTTTGTGATCTCTGTAATGGAGACACCCTTTTGCTTGGTTTTCCTTCCTTTGAGGGATATCTGGCTTTCATTGTGTTGTAGACCCATAACTGGGGCTCCACATTTATTTTGCATATTCCCTTTTCCCAGGGAACTTTGCACTTCGGATTGCTGTGTTGAGACTCTTAAGTGAGGCTCTGCGGTGTTTTTTGTAGCTGGTCTCCCTGAGTAGATCAGCTATTGTTGTGTTTGGGTGGTCTCCGAGGCATTGCTCCCGGTTAGCCAGAATCCTACTCCGCACTGATGAGGAGCAAAACCCCGAAACAGCTGTCTGTGGATGGATAACTGGCTTAGATTTTCCCTGTCATATCCTTAAAGCTTGTTAAAAAAAGCGGGATCTTGACATAGAGGCCACTTAATATGGTGGATTTTGTGATCTCTGTAATGGAGACACCTCTTTGCTTGGTTTTCCTTCCTTTGAGGGATATCTGGCTTTCATTGTGTTGTAGACCCATAACTGGGGCTCCACATTTATTTTGCATATTCCCTTTTCCCAGGGAACTTTGCACTTCGGATTGCTGTGTTGAGACTCTTAAGTGAGGCTCTGCGGTGTTTTTTGTAGCTGGTCTCCCTGAGGAGATCAGCTATTGTTGTGTTTGGGTGGTCTCCGAGGCATTGCTCCCGGTTAGCCAGAATCCTACTCTGCATTGATGAGGGGCAACACCCCGAAACAGCTGTCTGTGGATGGATAGCTGGCTTAGGTTTTCCCCGTCACATCCTTAAAGCTTGTAAAAAAAGCGGGATCTTGACATAAGGGCCAATTAATATGGTGGATTTTGTGATCTCTGTAATGGAGACACCCTTTGCTTGGTTTTCCTTCCTTTGAGGGATATCTGGCTTTCATTGTGTTGTAGACCCATAACTGGGGCTCCACATTTATTTTGCATATTCCCTTTTCCCAGGGAACTTTGCACTTCGGATTGCTGTGTTGAGACTCTTAAGTGAGGCTCTGCGGTGTTTTGTAGCTGGTCTCCCTGAGGAGATCAGCTATTGTTGTGTTTGGGTGGTCTCTGAGGCATTGCTCCCGGTTAGCCAGAATCCTACTCCGCATTGATGAGGGGCAACACCCCGAAACAGCTGTCTGTGGATGGATAACTGGCTTAGGTTTTCCCCGTCACATCCTTAAAGCTTGTAAAAAAGCGGGATCTTGACATAGGGGCCACTTAATATGGTGGATTTTGTGATCTCTGTAATGGAGACACCCTTTGCTTGGTTTTCCTTCCTTTGAGGGATATCTGGCTTTCATTGTGTTGTAGACCCATAACTGGGGCTCCACATTTATTTTGCATATTCCCTTTTCCCAGGGAACTTTGCACTTCGGATTGCTGTGTTGAGACTCTTAAGTGTGGCTCAGCGGTGTTTTTTGTAGCTGGTCTCCCTGAGGAGATCAGCTATTGTTGTGTTTGGGTGGTCTCCGAGGCATTGCTCCCGGTTAGCCAGAATCCTACTCCGCATTGATGAGGGGCAACACCCTGAAACAGCTGTCTGTGGATGGATAACTGGCTTAGGTTTTCCCCGTCACATCCTTAAAGCTTGTAAAAAAGCGGGATCTTGACATAGTGGCCACTTAATATGGTGGATTTGGTGATTTCTGTATTGGAGACACACTTTTGCTTGGTTTTCCTTCCTTTGAAGGATATCTGGCTTTCATTGTGTTGTAGACCCATAACTGGGGCTCCACATTTATTTTGCATATTCCCTTTTCCCAGGGAACTTTGCACTTCGGATTGCTGTGTTGAGACTCTTAAGTGAGGCTCTGCGGTAGTTTTTGTAGCTGGTCTCCCTGAGGAGATCAGCTATTGTTGTGTTTGGGTGGTCTCCGAGGCATTGCTCCCGGTTAGCCAGAATCCTACTCCGCACTGATGAGGAGCAACACCCGAAACAGCTGTCTGTGGATGGATAACTGGCTTAGATTTTCCCGTCACATCCTTAAAGCTTGTTAAAAAAGCGGGATCTTGACATAGTGGCCACTTAATATGGTGGATTTGGTGATTTCTGTATTGGAGACACATTTTTGCTTGGTTTTCCTTCCTTTGAAGGATATCTGGCTTTCATTGTGTTGTAGACCCATAACTTGGGCTCCACATTTATTTTGCATATTCTCTTTTCCCAGGGAACTTTGCACTTCGGATTGCTGTGTTGAGACTCTTAAGTGAGGCTCTGCGGTGTTTTTGTAGCTGGTCTCCCTGAGGAGATCAGCTATTGTTGTGTTTGGGTGGTCTCCGAGGCATTGCTTCCGGTTAGCCAGAATCCTACTCCGCATTGATGAGGGGCAACACCCGAAACAGCTATCTGTGGATGGATAACTGGCTTAGGTTTTCCCCGTCACATCCTTAAAGCTTGTAAAAAAAGCGGGATCTTGACATAGTGGCCACTTAATATGGTGGATTTGGTGATTTCTGTATTGGAGACACATTTTTGCTTGGTTTTCCTTCCTTTGAAGGATATCTGGCTTTCATTGTGTTGTAGACCCATAACTTGGGCTCCACATTTATTTTGCAGATTCTCTTTTCCCAGGGAACTTTGCACTTCGGATTGCTGTGTTGAGACTCTTAAGTGAGGCTCCGCGGTGTTTTTGTAGCTGGTCTCCTTAGGAGATCAGCTATTGTTGTGTTTGGGTGGTCTCCGAGGCATTGCTCCCGGTTAGCCAGAATCCTACTCCGCATTGATAAGGGGCAACACCTCGAAACAGCTGTCTGTGCATGGATAACTGGCTTAGGTTTTCCCCGTCACATCCTTAAAGCTTGTAAAAAAAGCGGGATCTTAACATAGGGGCCACTAAATATGGTAGATTTTGTGATCTCTGTAATGGAGACACCCTTTGCTTGGTTTTCCTTCCTTTGAGGGATATCTGGCTTTCATTGTGTTGTAGACCCATAACTGGGGCTCCACATTTATTTTGCATATTCCCTTTTCCCAGGGAACTTTGCACTTCGGATTGCTGTGTTGAGACTCTTAAGTGAGGCTCTGCGGTGTTTTGTAGCTGGTCTCCCTGAGGAGATCAGCTATTGTTGTGTTTGGGTGGTCTCCGAGGCATTGCTCCCGGTTAGCCAGAATCCTACTCCGCACTGATGAGGAGCAAAACCCCGAAACAGCTGTCTGTGGATGGATAACTGGCTTAGATTTTCCCTGTCACATCCTTAAAGCTTGTTAAAAAAGCGGGATCTTGACATAGAGGCCACTTAATATGGTGGATTTTGTGATCTCTGTAATGGAGACACCTCTTTGCTTGGTTTTCCTTCCTTTGAGGGATATCTGGCTTTCATTGTGTTGTAGACCCATAACTGGGGCTCCACATTTATTTTGCATATTCCCTTTTCCCAGGGAACTTTGCACTTCGGATTGCTGTGTTGAGACTCTTAAGTGAGGCTCTGCGGTGTTTTTGTAGCTGGTCTCCCTGAGGAGATCAGCTATTGTTGTGTTTGGGTGGTCTCCGAGGCATTGCTCCCGGTTAGCCAGAATCCTACTCCGCATTGATGAGGGGCAACACCTCGAAACAGCTGTCTGTGGATGGATAACTGGCTTAGGTTTTCCCCGTCACATCCTTAAAGCTTGTAAAAAGCGGGATCTTGACATAGGGGCCACTTAATATGGTGGATTTTGTGATCTCTGTAATGGAGACACCCCTTTGCTTGGTTTTCCTTCCTTTGAGGGATATCTGGCTTTCATTGTGTTGTAGACCCATAACTGGGGCTCCACATTTATTTTGCATATTCCCTTTTCCCAGGGAACTTTGCACTTCGGATTGCTGTGTTGAGACTCTTAAGTGAGGCTCAGCGGTGTTTTTTGTAGCTGGTCTCCTGAGGAGATCAGCTATTGTTGTGTTTGGGTGGTCTCCGAGGCATTGCTCCCGGTTAGCCAGAATCCTTCTCCGCATTGATGAGGGGCAACACCCTGAAACAGCTGTCTGTGGATGGATAACTGGCTTAGGTTTTCCCGTCACATCCTAAAAGCTTGTAAAAAAAAGCGGGATCTTGACATAGTGGCCACTTAATATGGTGGATTTGGTGATTTCTGTATTGGAGACACATTTTTGCTTGGTTTTCCTTCCTTTGAAGGATATCTGGCTTTCATTGTGTTGTAGACCCATAACTGGGGCTCCACATTTATTTTGCATATTCCCTTTTCCCAGGGAACTTTGCACTTCGGATTGCTGTGTTGAGACTCTTAAGTGAGGCTCTGCGGTAGTTTTTTGTAGCTGGTCTCCTGAGGAGATCAGCTATTGTTGTGTTTGGGTGGTCTCCGAGGCATTGCTCCCGGTTAGCCAGAATCCTACTCCGCACTGATGAGGGGCAACACCTCGAAACAGCTGTCTGTGGATGGATAACTGGCTTAGGTTTTCCCGTCACATCCTTAAAGCTTGTAAAAAAAGCGGGATCTTGACATAGTGGCCACTTAATATGGTGGATTTGGTGATCTCTGTATTGGAGACACATTTTTGCTTGGTTTTCCTTCCTTTGAAGGATATCTGGCTTTCATTGTGTTGTAGACCCATAACTTGGGCTCCACATTTATTTTGCATATTCCCTTTTCCCAGGGAACTTTGCACTTCGGATTGCTGTGTTGAGACTCTTAAGTGAGGCTCTGCGGTGTTTTTGTAGCTGGTCTCCTGAGGAGATCAGCTATTGTTGTGTTTGGGTG
>JAKVIS010001554.1:0-31958 GCA_033119425.1 Bufotes viridis
GATGGAGTACAGTGAGGGTATACAGTATATACAGATCGGAGGTGATGGAGGACAGTGAGGGTATACAGTATATACAGAGAGGAGGTGATGGAGGACAGTGAGGGTATACAGTAGTATACAGGGTGGAGGTGATGGCACCATCCACACACTCTGAGGCTCAGGTAAGCGAACCACCCCGTTCTCCCGATGCCCTCCCCTGGGATGCTCCGTTAGAATTTGGCAGTGATGTAGCCCTAGATCCCTCCTTACAGGTGTATAAAGACAGGATAGCCAACAGCCAGGCCGGGTTAGAGAGAGAGAGATATGCCTGGGACAAGGGCCTATTATATCGCTACGCTGAAAAAATAGTAGCTGGGTCTATCCCGATGCACACGAAACAGCTGAAAAATAGTACCCCAAAAATATAGGCAGGATTTACTGCGCATTGCCCACGACATACCCCTGTCAGGACATCTAGGGGTCAGCCGAACTAAACATCGGCTGACTCAGAACTTTTTCTGGCCAGGTATCTCAAAGGATATCAAGCAATTTTGCCAAACCTGCAATACCTGCCAGAGAGTAGGGAAGCGAGAAGATCGCTATAAAGCGAAGCTCCAACCCCTTCCAATCATTGAAGAACCATTTAGTCGAGTCAACAATCGATATTTCAAACAGCACTCCGGATCACCCGGTCACACCTGATGCATCAGCCCGCCTTCCGTCCTAGACTCGTTCGGACTTAGATCCAGCAAAAAATATACATCGCAGGCAGCATCCACGGTGAATGTCCTTTATTCAGGATCGCAATCCCAAGCGTTAGTGCACGTACAAAAGCAGCTACGTTTCGGCTATATACTAGCCTTTATCAAGCTCAATGTGACTATGAAATAGTGGCTATAAATATCAAAATCCCCACCCCTTAAAATCAAACACAACCAATGCTGTTAAGTCCCAACTTAGCCCTTATTTGCATAATCTATTCAGATATATGTACAGACTCCTATAGCCCAGAGCACATACCGCTCTTCTCAGGTGGTGTCCATGTGCGGCTACATTCGGCATCCGGCGCGTCTGTCAGAATCCACTGCGCATGTCCGCTAGAGTTCAGAGGTTACTACCCCGCTCACGTGATCGCTGACTCACTCGTCACTGCGATCACGTGATAGCCGGCACTTCCGCCCTCACCGCTACTGCGCTCCTGCCATCGGAACCGCTACCAAGGTAACCACCATAACAACAAATGCCGTTATCTCACTCACGCGATCACAGATGCTCTCATCAATGTGATCACGTGATGGCCGGCTCTTACGTCCCCAATGCGACTGCGCTCCGGATGTCGAGTCCGTTGTCATGGAGCCTACCATAGCCATGCAAAACTCAATAATATATATGCAAAATAAGCTCGAGTGAGATGAACAATGGAATCATAAGGTCTATTCGTGGATGTGACATCAGTGAACATATAAGAGGTATTTTAAATGTGTGACAGTAATGTGTCCAATAAAAACCACGTTAAAAACATAATCATGAAGGAACAGACCATATCATTCACATAAACTTAGACATTAATAACGTTAAATTCTATATTCATCCCATAAGGTTGGAGCGCTCTTAACTCGAAAATCCATCTGAGCTCTTTCTTGCGCAGTATGCGATTTTTATCCCCCCCTCGTCTCAGTGGTCCCACAGAATCAATGATGCGGAACCTCAATTGGTTCACGGAATGAGCATAGTCTACAAAGTGCTTAGCCACCGGTTTGTCTAATAATCCTCTCCTGATGTTACTTTTATGGGAGTTAATCCGTTCACGTGCCTCCATGGTGGTCTCACCTACATAGATGAGGCCACAGGGGCAAGAGATCATGTAGACAATATCACGGGACCGACAGGTGAAGAAATCTCTGATTTTATACTGTTTACCGCTATAGGGATGGGTGAAGGTATTACCCTTCACCATATTTCCACAATTGCAGCACCCGAGACATGGGTAACACCCCATTTTTCTCGGGGCCAAGTATCTCTGTCCATCATCGATGGAGTTCTTCAGCTCAGTCTTCACCAGTCTGTCCCGTAAAATCCTACCCCTTTTATATGCCATCATGGGCACCTCTCCAAACTCCTTAACCGTTGGTAAGCCCCTCTGTAGAATATGCCATTCTTTACGTATGATTTTCGCTATCACGTCACTGTGGGCACCAAAAGTAGAGACAAACGGGATACGCTGACTATCGTTCTCTCTTATATTAGTACGTAGAGTCTCAGTCCGATTAACCGTCCGTACCTTCTGTGTCAATCGTCCGATTAACTTGCGAGGATAACCCCTTCTCAGAAATTTGTCACCCATCTCTGCTGTCCTTTGGTCAAACCGTACCTCCTCAGATACCACCCGCCTTACTCTTAGCATCTGAATCCGATGTGGATGGCTACTATCAAACCTTAACAAATTGTTGCGGTCAGTCGGCTTGTAATACATATCTGTCATCACCACCCCATCATTAAACTGTACCAACACATCTAGGAATTGTAGTTCACATGTCGACATCGTCATTGTGAATTTCAGACCTGGGACAAAGGTATTAAGTTCATGATGGAACAACTCCAATTGGTCATATGTTCTATCCCACACTACAAAAATGTCGTCGATGTAGCGCCACCAGCACCGGGCACCCCCAAAGTGGATAGATCTGTAAATAAACCTGTCCTCCACATATGCCATAAACATATTGGCATACGTAGGGGCCACGTTCGACCCCATGGCCACGCCGCGCTGTTGTTGGTAAAAGACATCACCAAAGCGAAAATAATTCCGCTTCAGTAGTGTCTCCAGCAAGCGAAGGACAAATCTACAACCACTCGGGGGGAGCCCGGCGCCGGCCAGGGCCACATCGACGACATTTAATCCAAACGTGTGCTCTATGGCTGTATATAGTGAAGTGAGACAACATCGAAGCTGACCAGGAGAGGACAGCCAGGCCAAGACAGTTCACCGAGTTTCAAGAGAAAATGACTCATATCCCTAATATAGGAAGGGGCGCTGGTGGCGTGGACACGTAGGATTTTATCCAAAAAGATGGCAATATTACTGAATATTGACCCCCTCCCCGAAACAATCGGGCGTCCAGGGGGGTCAATCAGACTCTTATGAATCTTAGGAAGCACGTAGAACAAAGGAGTGACCGGGTGTTTTATCAACAGAAATTCCCCGATGTCATCATCAATGACGCCATCCTCTCGGGCCTCCCCAATGATCATCTCGAGATTACGCATAATCCCCCACTTGGGGTCGTTCTGTAATATCATGTACACCTCACGGTCATCCAACTGTCTAAGTACCTCCCGTTCATAAGCCACCGTGTCCATCACCACCACCGCCCCTCCCTTGTCTGCAGATTTGATCGTGAGTGCCTCATTGTTCTCTAACTGTGTCAGTGCCTGTCTCTCATCCCTGGTCAGATTCGACGTCACCCCATGGCTGCTCTGTTCCCTCAACTGTGTGATCTGTTTGGATACAATATCCACATAGGCCTCGACCACATGATTGTTATGGGGAGGAGAAAAATTACTTTTCAAATGCAGTCCCAGTGATTTCAATTTAAACTTTCCATCATCATCTATCTTGCCCATATTAGCATCTCTGGATACATTAACTGTGGAAAAAAAGCTTTTATCCTCAATGTTCTGAAAAACGCTGTAGTTCTAGTTCTAAGTCAAACCAATTCCTCTCCTGTTTTGGACAGAATGACAAGCCCTGTTCCAACAATTTCAATTGGTCATCGGATAGTTCCATAGAAGAAATGTTCACAACTAGTCTCTTAGTGGAGTCTGTTTGCGCCTCGTGGTCCGCCCTCTTGTCATCCTGTTGGACGTCTGGAAGGGTGGTAGCATGGTGTTTCTCTGCTCTGTGGTGTCTCCTCCCCCTGTGGCACCGCCCCTGTGTCTCCCTGACGGGGTCTAAAAAGTGTGCTTATTGGTATCATCAGAGGATTCGAATCTCCGGTAGTAAAGCCAAATCTACCCTGATCAAATTTCCTCCCTTTCTTCTTACGTGATTTATTCTGATGCTGTTGCTGCCAAGTGTAAATCTGGCCTGTTTGGTAATCTTCCAAATCACGGTACCATTTGTCCCGTTTAGTTTTTTCGACTTCTGTCTTATGTCTCAGAGTGTATATTTTAATTTTCTCCTTGAAGCCCTCAAAGGTCTCATTATCCACTAGACCCTGGATCTGGGTCTCCAACAGACCAATGGATCGCTTCACACCCTCAATCTCCTGACATAAGAAGTCAATATTCAGTAGCATTAACTCAAATGCATGTCTATCATTAATGCTTTCAAATTTTTTACAAAATTCTTCATTATTAGGGAAGAGGGTCGGCCTAAGGTGTGTTAGATTATTAATGTCTAAGTTTATGTGAATGATATGGTCTGTTCCTTCATGATTATGTTTTTAACGTGGTTTTTATTGGACACATTACTGTTACACATTTAAAATACCTCTTATATGTTCACTGATGTCACATCCACGAATGGACCTTATGGTTCCATTGTTCATCTCACTGGAGCTTATTTTGCATATATATTATTGAGTTTTGCATGACTATGATAGGCTCCATGACAACGGACTCGACATCCGGAGCGCAGTCGCATTGGGGACGTAAGAGCCGGCCATCACGTGATCACATTGACGAGAGCGTCTGTGATCGCGTGAGTGAGATAACGGCATTTGTTGTTATGGTGGTTACCTTGGTAGCGGTTCCGATGGCAGGAGCGCAGTAGCGGTGAGGGCGGAAGTGCCGGCTATCACGTGATCGCAGTGACGAGTGAGTCAGCGATCACGTGAGCGGGGTAGTAACCTCTGAACTCTAGCGGACATGCGCAGTGGATTCTGACAGACGCGCCGGATGCCGAATGTAGCCGCACATGGACACCACCTGAGAAGAGCGGTATGTGCTCTGGGCTATAGGAGTCTGTACATATATTTGAATAGATTATGCAAATAAGGGCTAAGTTGGGACTTAACAGCATTGGTTGTGTTTGATTTTAAGGGGTGGGGATTTTGATATTTATAGCCACTATTTCATAGTCACATTGAGCTTGATAAAGGCTAGTATATAGCCGAAACGTAGCTGCTTTTGTACGTGCACTAACGCTTGGGATTGCGATCCTGAATAAAGGACATTCACCGTGGATGCTGCCTGCGATGTATATTTTTTTCATTTAGTCGAGTGGCAGTAGACCTCATCGGCCCCCTAGCTAAACCCAGCCCCTTCGGCAAGAAGTACATCTTGACCGTAGTGGACTATGCCACCAGGTATCCAGAGGCGGTGGCGCTTACCAATGTTCATACGGAGACCATAGCGGATGCCCTGATGCAAATCTTCTCCCGCATGGGATTAACCCGGGAGATTATTTCAGATAGGGGCACCCAATTCACTGCAGAGGTTACCCACTAACTCTGGAAGGTATGCGGTATTAAACCCATCTTAAATTCGGCTTATCACCCCCAGTCCAACGGTCTCTGCGAACGTTTCAACAGAACTCTGAAGCAGATGATCCGTACGTTTGTAGACACCAGAAAGGACTGGGAAAGGTTCTTACCTCATTTGCTATTTGCATACAGGGAGGTTCCCCAAGAGTCCACTCGGTTCTCCCCCTTTGAACTACTGTTCGGGAGAAGGGTGAGAGGTCCCTTAGATCTCATCCGAGAACACTGGGAAGGGGAGGTGAACACTAGGGGTACCCCTATCGTCCCGTATGTGCTAGAGTTTCGTGAGCGCCTGGAGGAATTGACTCAGACAGTGCGCACCAACCTCCAGGCAGCCCAACAACGACAGCACAGATGGTATGATAGGGGGGCCAGAGAACGCAGCTTTCAGATAGGGCAGAAGGTGCTAATCCTGAGGCCAGTCCACAATGACAAGCTGCAGGCCTCCTGGCAGGGCCCATACAAGGTGGTAGAACAGATCTGTGATACCACCTATGTGATTGGCCCCTGCGCTGGGGCAGGTAGCAGATGCATGCTCCACGTGAATATGCTGAAGCCATACTATGAGCGGGCGGAAAATGTAGCTGCCATCTGTGCCTCTGCCGCAGAGGACTTTGATAACTTACCCCTCCCAGACCTCCTAGAGAGAGGAGACCAGAACGAGGGCCTGGGGGAAGTACAGTTAGGAGAGCGCCCGAGTCCCCAGGAACGGGCACAAGCACAAAGGTTAATTCAGGATAAAGGGCCACGTTCTCTAATCTCCCCGGGTACACACCCCTAGCTACCCATAGGGACAAACCCCGCTACGACAACCCCCGTACCGCATACCAGAGTCCGTAAAGGAGAACATGCGCAAAGAGATTGAGTAAATGTTACAGTTAGGGGTTATAGAACACTCTGACAGTCCCTGGGCCTCCCGGTAGTGCTAGTGCCGAAGCGGGATGGGACAACCCGCTTCTGCGTAGACTACAGGAGGCTCAATGACAAAACCGTATCTGACGCCTACCCTATGCCCCGGATAGACGAGCTCCTGGATAAAATGGCCAAAGGCCGGTACCTCACTACAATAGATCTTTGTAAGGGGTACTGGCAGATTCCCTTAGCCGAATAAGCCATCCTCAAGTCAGCGTTTGTCACCCCGTTTGGCCTGTACCAGTTTAAGGTCATGCCATTCGGGATGAAAAACGCCCCGGCTACTTTTCAGAGGATGGTGGATCGGCTATTGGACGGGTTCCAGGAGTACGCTTGGACCTATTTAGATGACATAGCCATTTTTAGTCACTCCTGGGCCAAACACCTGACCCACATAGGAGCCGTACTAGACCGCATCAGGGAAGCAGGGTTAACCCTTAAACCCAGTAAATGCCATATAGGGATGGCTGAAGTTCAATATCTAGGCCACCGAGTAGGGAGCGGCCAACAGAAACCCGAGCCCGCCAAGATAGAGGCCGTAGCCAAGTGGCCAACCCCAAGACCCAAGTCCTAGCCTTCCTGGGTACCGCCGGGTACTACCGGAAATTTGTGCCCAATTACAGCACCCTAGCCAAGCCCCTCACGGATTTGACCCGTAACAACCTCCCTAAGCTAGTAGTCTGGACCCCAGAGTGTGAACTGGCCTCCCAGCAACTGAAAACCGCTCTGATTAATGCACCTGTACTCGCTGCTCCTGATCCAACTAAACGATTCCTTGTCCACACATGTTTGGATTGGGAGCAGTGCTGAGCCAAGTCGGAGCAGATGGCGGCGAGCACCCAGTGGCTTACCTAAGCAGAAAACTCCTACCCAGAGAAGTAAGCTACGCCGCCATCGAAAAAGAATGCCTGGCCGTGGTGTGGGCCCTTAAAAAGCTGCAGCCCTATTTGTATGGGCAACCCTTTTCCTTACTCACAGATCACAACCCGTTGGTGTGGCTGAACAGGGTGTCAGGAGACAATGCCAGGCTGCTGCGCTGGAGCTTGGCGCTGCAGCCTTTTGACTTTTCTATCCACTACCGCCCTGGGAAACAGAATGGCAACGCCGACGGGTTATCCAGACAAACAGAACCTGAAAAGTGATCTGTGAGTACTCCTCCGGACATCCCCAAGCCGATCCGTTGGGATCAGACTGTGTATGCCGGCTTGTGGTTCTGGGGGAGCATTGTGGCAAACCTAGCCACTTCAGTATAGCCAAGACTGGGTTCATGTGTTCATTTTACCCTCTAAAACAGTGTTTCCCAACCAGTGTGCCTCCAGCTGTTGCAAAACTACAACTCCCAGCATGCCCAGACAGCCTTTGGCTGTGCATGCATGCTGGGAGTTGTAGTTTTGCAACAGCTGGAGGCACACTGGTTGGGAAACACTGCTCTAAAACACTGAGGGCATTCGTATGCTAGTTCCATGATCAGATGTTGTATGCCACACATCCCATCCCCTCAGCCTGGAAGATAACTCTATTAACATTATATCCATTGTGTTTCATGGAACAATACCCCCTAGAGAATTGTACATTGTCTAATCACAAACTGGTTACAGGCCACACAACACCTCCCCTCGGCCTAGGAGATAACCGCATTAATATTGTATCCATTGTGTTGCTACTGAACAACCAGACGAATGCTCGGCAGGTCACTGATTACTTTTTGTCTTACAAGTAACGACCCATAAGGGAATAGCATTGCAGGTTAAGTTCAACAGAGTCCACCAGGAGAAAACCCCTGGAATGCCATTATGGAAACCCCTTGCATGGGGACGTGTATATAAAAGGTTACATTGCAATAAAAGTGGTTGTTGACTCCCAAACTGTGTGTCGGCCAGTTCCTGGGAAAAAGGGACTATCCTTACGCTACCTGTATCTTGTATGCTGAATAAGACTACCAGCGGAGATACCGTGGATTATACCATTACTCTGCTACACTCAGTATATACTGTACACACTTCCCTTTACATACTCTATACTCTGTATATAATGTATACACTCTTCTGTATATACTGTTAGCACTCCTCTATATATACTGTATATCCTGTTCTATATATACTGTATATCTTGTTCTGTATATACTGAATACCCTCCAGTGTATATACTACATAGCCGCCCGTGTATATGCTGTGCACTTTACTAGGTATAGACTGTATACCTTCCTTTGTATATACTGTATACCCCCTGTGTATATCCTCCTCTGTATATACTGCATACCCTCAACTGTATGTACCATCTGTGGCTTAACATGGGGTTTAAGTCACTAATCACAATGTAGCTCGCAATAATATTAATGTCCCCATTAGTGTCACTCAGTAAAAATAGTGGCCCCAGAAAGAATAATGCCACCAATTAGTGCCCACCACAAGAATAATGCCCCCATCAGTGACCCCGGATACAATAATGACACCCAATAGTAACCCCAGTTAGAATAATGCCCCCCATTAGTTTGCTCAGTCAGAATAATGCCCATCATTAGTGCCCCCAGGCAGAATAATGCCCCCCATTAGTGCAACTCAGTAAGAATAATGTCCCCATTAGTGATTACAGATACAATAATGCCCCCAGGCAGAATAATGCCCCCATTAGTGCACCCCAGTAAGAATAATGCCCCCATTTGTACCCCCAGTTAGAATAATGCCCCCAGTCAGAATATTGCCCTCCATTTGCTCGCACCGCTGTGAATGCTCCCTGCTGACGGGATTTGCAGGAAAGGACCTGCGCTCCAGCGTGATGACGTTTTACAGGTCACGTCCTCCAGTCAGCAGCACGAGCAAATGGAGGAGGTGAAAGTTTTTTTTTTTTTAAACATGGTTTGTGGGGTTCGGGGAGATAGATACCGGCTGGGTATATACTGTGTACTCTCCCCGGTATATACTGTATACCCTCCTGTATATATACTGTATACAGCGGCTCATTAGAAGAGGAGGAAATTGTAACGGATCGACGGGCACCCCGACTGGGTACCTCCGTTGAAAGATGCTCCTAGCGCTTCTTGAGGATTCCAAGCGCTCTAGCCGACACCGCAACCACCAAATCGGAGAAGCATATGAATGCTGTAAACAGCCGAATAGGAAAAACCATACGAAGAGGTTTACACTCCTAGCAGTCAAACTGGAACAGCAGACAATAAATCCCCCCCCTCCCCCAATAACGAGACGACACTTCGTTTTGAGGGTCAAGCAGGAACTCTTTATTGGATGGCAAAGCTTGGCCTTTTATGCAAGTCTTCCAGCCAGGGCTACTCCCCCGGGGACCTGATTGAGGTCAGGCACACAAAATACAGCGACCAATCAACCTACAGCCAGTTATATCACAACCCCACATGCATTGTCCATTGTGTTTGCTGATTGCGTCCCAGGCAATGTCCATTGTGAATGTTGATTAGGTCACAGGTAATGTCCATTGTGTTTGCTGATTGCGTCCCAGGCAATGTCCATTGTGAATGTTGATTAGGTCACAGGCAATGTCCATTGTGAATGTTGATTAGGTCACAGGCAATGTCCATTGTGAATGTTGATTAGGTCACAGGCAATGTCCATTGTGGATGTTGATTAGGTCACAGCAATGTCCATTGTGGATGTTGATTAGGTCACAGGCAATGTCCATTGTGGATGTTGATTAGGTCACAGGCAATGTCCATTGTGGATGTTGATTAGGTCACAGCAATGTCCATTGTGAATGCTAACTGTCACTGGGGCCATAGTCACAGGGTAATAGGCTGGCAAGCATGCCTCTCCAACTCCCCGTGACAAAGGTGCTTTTACACAGAAATGGTACAGTATGTGGGGGGGGGGTGTACCGTTGGAAGGACCTGGCGACACACACCACACAGACTGGCGGCGCTGTGTGTACAGATATGTGTGATATTTCATCACTAAGAGTCTGTGAGTAAGATGTGACCACTCCGGGGCAGATAACACAGACATCATGTACAAGCAGCACAGAACCGGCTGCGGCCACATCACCGCACTGCCAGGACCTTCCACTCTCACCGCCACCTCCTCACCGACAGCGGCAGCAGCGCCATGTGGACTATTAGATGTAGGAGAAGATGTCACCATAGCCCCATAGTTATAGCAGCGGAGGATAGGTATCTGTCTGCTGCTCCATTCAACAGGGGCTGTGGACTCCTGATAGTGTGACTGGCATCAGGACCCCCGCCGATCAGACACTTATCCCCTATGATGTGGACAGCAGGTAGGACGTCCTAATGTGAAGCCCCTTTACCAGTCAGACGTGGATGGGAATGAGTGCAGTTCCTACACATGGTCTAATAGACGATAGGGGGCGGTATTGTTATTTATTAGGGTAGTGGGTGTAAACCATGTCTGCAGGGCTCTTGTGCAGTTGCACAGGTTGAACATTGTTGTTACGGTATAACCCGGTATAGTGAGGGTTAATACCGTTCGGGCGATTCCCCGGACGAAGAGCACAGCAACCCACAACCACTCAAATCCACCGAACTGGAACCATACGAAGTCCTCCTCTCCTGGAACAGGCAAGAGAACGTTCTGAAGTAGCAATTCCCCCAAGTACGAGACGAGGCTCCGTACTGATGGTTAAACAGGAATTCTCTTTATTGAGGGCTACCTGCCCGGTATTTATCCAGGTCTCCTACCTGGTGGACACTTCCCTAGGGGACCAGAAGGAAGACTGAGACACAGGGGATACAGCCGCCAATCACATACAATGGGACAATTGAAACACCCCCAGCATATCCCTCCCCTCTGCCTGTGATAAAATTACCCTACACGGATTAATGTAATCATCACAGGCAGGAGAATACACAATGTCTTCTGTCCTGGAGACAACCGAGGAGTCATTCAGTTATCTCTCAGGACAAAGGGAAATCGCCAATACACACGTGGGGACAAAACATCACTATTCAATATACAATGTCCCACCCTTTACAATACACACAGACATTTAACATATCCCAAAATGGCACAAAGTAGACCAGGGGTTCAAACGTCGCTGGGGAGAGCGGGTAACAAGCTCCTCTCCCAGACATTCTTCCAGCCGCTGAGGAGGGAGACCGACTGTCTCCGACTGTCTCCACTCCCAACACAGTGTCCTGCTGCTGGGGAAAGGAGACTGGGCTCTCTTTTCCCTGCTGGACACTCTGCCGATGGGGAGGGAGGACAAGGCTCTCCTCTCCCAGTAAGTGACTCTGCCACTGGGGTACAGGACCAACTGTCTCTGCCCCCTGTAACTCAGCCTGCCACTGGGGAATGGAGACTGGGCTCCCAATTCCCTGCAGGATCGGTGGAGAGACCTCGGTCCCATCTCCACCAGCCACCTGGGGTTCTTTCCAGTAAACCTCCACAATATCCTCCCAGCTGAAGGACTCTGGACCTGGGTCTGAAACTCTGCTCTCTCTCTGAGCCCTCTTACTGGAGTGGAACAGCTGCTGGTAGTCCTGTTCCAGCTCCATCTCCCGGGTCACCAGGTGGACCAGGTCTTGCTCAATTTTGTGAGTGTCGTCCCAGTCATACCTGCTCTCCCGCCACTCAAAGAGGTTCCTGAACCGGGCTTGTGTAGGGCTCCCAAACTGCATCTCTGAAAAAGTCTCCCATAACAAGCCAGGACCATCAAACTCGTCTCCCTCTGGCTTGGCATTCTCGGCTGTCCGGGGTAGGTACCGAGCTTCATACCACCAGAGTGCCTGGTAGGCATCTTCCAGCCACATCTCCCGGCATACCAGGTGCTTCAGGTCTTATACCCACTCTTCCAGGGGCTGCTCTCCTAGGAAGGGCATCCGCAGGGCTACTCGCTTCTGCTGTCGCTGCTCGTCCTTGGAGAGCCTCTCATCCCGCAGATACTCCACAATACCCAGTGCCTGGTACCAAATGCCTTTGCGGACTGCTTCTCGGTCATCCATTACACCCTCATCATACTCCACTAGTGGTTCCATCCCGGTGCTGTTAGGGTCGCTGTACTGTGACACGCTTTGCCCTCAAATTGTAAAATCCACGGAATGGTGCCTCCTGTAGCTGTCCTTCTGGCTGTAGGAACGATCCCGCTGCTTGCCACCAGTTATTACGGTATAACCCGGTATAGTGAGGGTTAATACCATTCAGGCGATTCCCCTGGCGAAGAGCACAGCAACCCACAACCACTCAAATCCACCGAACTGGAACCATACGAAGTCTTCCTCTTCTGGAACAGGCAAGAGAACGTTCTGAAGTAGCAATTCCCCCCAAGTACAAGACGAGGCTCCGTATTGATGGTTAAACAGGAATTCGCTTTATTGAGGGCACCTGCCTGGTATTTATGCAGGTCTCCTACATGGTGGACACTCCCCTAGGGGACCAGAAGGAAGACTGAGATAGTCTAATCCTGGTTGGCAAACAGGCCCCTCCAAGACCCAGTGGCGAGGTTGGTTTCGCCACAATTGTTATATCAGGGATAGGCAACATCCAGCTCTCCAACTGTTGTGAAACTACAACTCCCAGCATGCACAATTGTTCTGCTCTTCTCAGAAGACAATAGGGCATACTGAGCTTTATAGATATACCGAAGCTGGAGTGATAAAGGCTGCTGACCCCTGTGTAAAACATAACTTTGCAGCAAAAAAGTAAATACCGGCGGTGGTCTTCTACTGTATTCCACATGGAGATGATTAAAGGGGTCGGTCACATTTTGAAGCCCCCTCTACAATGCCATAAACAGGTGGTTGCTGGGAAACCTGCGGTTGGCCGCCAGCAGCAGCCGCGTCTACAGCAATCAAGATGGAAGAGGTCACGTCTTTTACCCGTGTGCCCGGCTGTGTCCTCTTCTGTGCCGGCTCAGAGAGCACTCAGCGCATGTGCAGATACAGGGGCTCCTGCTGCGTGTCTGCACATGCGCTGAATGATTTCAACTGCCATTTTCATTGCAATGGACGAGATGCTGGAGTCAACTGTTTACACACAGAATCCGTGCGAGGGGCCAAGAACTGGTGAGCTGCACTAAGAGATGGGGGAGGGATGGATTTCCTATGTCAGCGCCCCACAGTGTGCGGCATAAAGGGGTCACCCATTCCATCCACTGAAAATAAATGGTGGCACACCCCACTGGGCGCCATATAACCAATGTATTCTCTATGTAACATGGACCTCACAGAGCACCATACAGCGACATAATGAGGGCCTACACTGCACAGTTCTGAGCGGCAAGGACTCTGTGCCCGGATTCATCCAGACTGGAGATTCCTACGTCAGATGCGCCAGATATATGTAGAGGAAGAGGATTCCTAATAAATCAGAGACATCTCAGGCTTTCTATGCACCACAAAGTCAAATCCATGTCCTCTATGCCGGTTCCTGGTGTAAATTATAGTAAATCCGGGGGAGGCTCCGCTCCTCACCTTTTTAAACCACTTTGGAAAATTGTCGAGAAGCACAAAAAGTCGCATATTATGGTGTAAATTCAGCATGTGCCACAATCTGTGACTTTTTTCCGCCACTATTGTACACACATACACTTCATGATGCGGTTTCCCTACAGACAAAGCCGGGAGGGGATCCAAAAAGAAGAAAAAGTTTAATAAAATATCAGGGAAGTGAATAATAAAGACTAATAATCTAGAGGAGATAACAACCTTCGTAGATACTGAGCAGTTGGCAGGAAGAAACATGGCGGCCAGGCTGTGGTGATGTCACAGAGCAGTGATCTAGAACAGGTTCCTCTCTATGACATCAGAATGTCCAGGACCCTAGAAGACACCTCTGCACAGTCAGCTCAGCGCCATTTTCTTGAGTTCACACCTTGGTGTAAACTGCTTTTTGGCTCCGGAAGAGAGAACTGGATTTTCTTCTAGTGTTTGCTTCCGATTGTTTTTTCCTTTGATATTTTTTCTTCAGGGCCCAATAATATCGGGGCCCCTTGAGGACATTTTCATCAGGTCCGGCTCGGGAAACCAGAGATGGGATCCCGGGAATTGCGACGTTTAAACGCTGATAACAACACCTGGCTCAATCGACCCGAGAATGAGGGTAAGTTACACTGAAGAAAAGTTGGGCAGACTTTGCTTTCATTATCTGTAGAGGGGACAACTAGTCTAAACTCCAACAGGACACATGGGTGCAGCTATGTCATCTGGTGATAACTGAGGTGTTAAAGGAGTTGGACATTGAGATGTTACAATAATACAACCGCCTGACCGACGGATCCGTCATGAACACCAATTGAAGTCAATGGGGGACGGATCAGGCTTGCAGCGATATTCTGTCCGCGATGGGAGTGCAACCGAACGGAACGGAATGCATTCTGTTTCGTTCAGTTTTGTCCCTATTGACAATGAATGGGAACAAGACTGAAGCATTTTCCCCAACTATTGAGATCCTGTGACGGTTCTCAATAGCGGAATTGAAAACCCTAGTGTGAAAGTAGCCTTACTCTGGTTAACCCCTTAAGGACCGGGGGTTTTGGGATTTTTGCATTTTTGTTTTGCGCTCCCTGCCTTCCAAAAGCCATAACATTTTTATATTTCCGCTCACATAGCCATATGACGGCTTATTTTTTGCGGGACAAGTTGTACTTTTTAACGCTACCATTTATTTTTGCATGTGATGTAGTGGGAAACGGGAAAAAAATTCCAAATGGGGTGAAATTGCAAAAAAAAAGCAATTTCACCACAGTTTTACGGGTTTTTAAATTACAACGTTCGATTTGCGATAAAACTGACTGGTTTATTTTATTCTTCAGGTCAGTACGAATCCGGCAATACCTAATATGTATAGTTTTTCTTGCGTTTTGATAGTGAAAAAAAATTAAAAGTGGGAATTTTTTATTTTATTTTTTGTCGCCATGTTTTGACCCCTATAACTTTTTGTAATTATGTGTACGGAGCAGTGTAGGGGCTCATTTTTTGCAGGGCAATCTGAACTTTTAATTGATACCATTATGGGGTGCGTATGATGTTTTGATCACTTTTTATTCATTTTTTTAGGAAATGAAGCGTCCAAAAATGGCGAATTAGCCATTTGGACGCTTTCTTTCGTTTTATGTTTACTGTATGGTGAATATTTTTTAATATTATTATAGTATGGGCGTTTTCGCACATTGCGACACCATTATGTGTAATTTTTTATTTTTATTTATTTTATTTTAATTTTGGGGAAAGGGGGTGATTTGAATTTTTATATTTTTTATTTAATTTTTATTTTTAAACTTTTTTTTTTTTACCACTTTCTTATAGTTCCCATAGGGAACTATAAGATGCAATCATCAGATTGCTATTCTCATATATTCAATGCAATAGCATTGGAATATATGAGAAAATCGCATATTTCCTATGGAGCCTATTACAGTCATAGGCTCCATAGGAATACTTAGTAGTAACCTAGGTTTCATTCACAGAAACCTAGGGTACTAAATGCATGCTCCGGCTCCCCCTTGTGGCCATCAGGGGAGCCGGAGCAAAAACCGAAAGTGATCAGATGCCGTGGTCAGGACATTAAATGTCCGCGATCGGCATCGCTGCCGGTCGCGGACATGAGCTGCGGGTGTCAGCTTGATGAATCAAGCTTTTACCCGCAGCTCGGGCGCCCGCTCCGTGCGGGAGCGGGCGCCATCTCTAAAGTGCGGACGAAGGGCGTACATGTACGCCCTTCGTCCTTAAGGGGTTAAAGGGGTTGTCCAGACTTTTTTAAGTGACCTTCTATCCTCACAGTAGACCATCACAGGATGCTCGGGTAGGGGTCCGGCACCCCACATCCTTGCTGATCAGCTTTTCTGTGTAGCTCTGTCCCCAGAGGTCAGCACTGGAGCTACAGTGGACAGCGCTCATCACAGCTCCCATTGACTTCAATGACAGCAGCAGTGACAAGAGCTGGACTCTACAATGCTGAGCGTGCATTATTAAGAGACCACCTAACTCACTGTGTCCAGGCTACAACAGCAGACAGATATAGAATAACAAATAATAGGATAGATAGATAGATAGATAGATAAATAGATAGATAGATAGAAAGATCCAGTATCTGGAGCCCATCGTCTGCTCTGTGTCAATCACTTACTGGAAATACTTCAATTCTTCTTCATTTCTTCACTCTTTTAGGTCAAACTATACTCCGAGAGCGATTAAGATCAGCTCAGACAGCATCTGGGAGAGACAGGCAACATCCTAATGTCTCCAGGACCAGAGCTCCATCTCGGCAAATACCATCTGCCAGGGAGAGGAGCCGTTCTCCAATAACACCTGCGCCGGCCCAAGACCCCCGACCATCTGGGGCGAGCAGCCGGGAGAGTGCTGGGCCCACCACCTTCCTCGGCCCATACCACCGAGCCGCAGGACCAGGGAGATACAGCCACCCAGGAGGTCTCCCATACACTCTGTAGAACGCCTTTATAACATCTTAATACAGCTGCAGAGGATGGGCACCATGAGACCTCAGGCCATACCACCGCCAGAGCCCTCAACACCGGCTCCACTGGGTGTGCCCCACCAGCCTCCACTGAGCTCCAGGGCCGCGCAAATTGGAGACCTCCCTGCAAAGACCATCAATGCAGAGGAGAAAGAGTCCTGTGTCATCTGCCTCACTGATTACATCCGGGGTGAGCAGGTGACATCCCTGCCCTGCGGCCACTTGTACCACCAGGCCTGCATCGCCCAGTGGCTCCAAAACAGCCACTGCTGTCCCCTGTGCCGCAGGGACTGCTTTTAGAAAAACATCATCTCAGTCTTCTGTCAATACCACCAAGACAGAAGAAAACTGCACAGGGCGCCGAGGGGGCGTGAAAATTGCTGTAAGAGTCTTTGGAGTTTTCCCAGGTAAGTGACTTTTACATTCAGCAAAATTCCAATTTTCTCACTTACTATTTTAAGCTCTCCTACATCAGTTCATATCTATATATATATTTCTCTTTCAGATTCCCACCGATGGGAAGACCTCATCTTGGTCACCATCCAATTTCATGCACATAAAAAGCAATGACAAGACCGATACGGGTGCAGCACCACACAGACTATAAATACCACCAGGAGTCTTATGTTTTGGGGCTGGCCTCCCAGCTAAGCCCCTGCACCCCTCCAACTTCAGCATTTCCCTCTCCTGATGTCACAGAGACATGTTCTGGGGATGTAGCACATGAGCCAGTCTCTGAGCCTCCTCATCTGCCAACGTCTCCTCTTCATCTGCTCAAAAAAAGAATTGTCAACACTGTCTTCATCAGAGGAGAGACCTGCAAGACACCCTTATGTCCACCTACCTCTCACCTGAAGACATCACCTACAGGTGGAGGACACACTTTCATTTTCCGAGTCTAGAAGGCCTACAAGACTTACCTGATCTGCACGGCTTCCTCCAGGCCTTGGGACCTGATATTACTTCCTGCAACTGGTACCTGATAATGGGTATCCCTTCTCCAAGTTCCAAATTCCTGCTCGATCCATCAGCACCTGCCATGGGGACTTTCTAATGGACTGTAATAGACCAGGTAACATCTCTGGTCCACCTCCACTTCTTGATGAATAAATATTGCTGGTGACTTATCATACTTCTGCTCGTCTATTCTTATTGATGAGTGAATGTTTTCTCTATCTTTCTGATCACAGCGGGCTGCCTTCCATTTCCCCCAGCAGGGGGCAGGGGGCAGGGGCCTGTAATAATACAGCATGGGCCTCCTCTACATCCCTTTTGGGTACCGTCCCTCCAGGTATTCCCTTCTCACACAGCACCACCTCCCTAATTGTGCTCCATATACTCCCTAGACTGGAGTCATCAAATTGTGTTTTCTAATGTTTTTTAAAGGGAACCTGTCATCATCATTTTACACAATCAAATAATCGTTTATTCATGTCCATTGTTTGACCAATTCCCTCGTTACCTGTTTATCTTGTGAAATTAAAAACAAAATTAGTCACTTATGAAATCAGCTACGTCAGTTTTGTGGAGTAAACATGTTGCAAGTCATGCCAAGCGCAACATTTCCATGGCAACAGCGTCATTTTAGCGACTTTTCTTGTTCCTTGCCATTTTTCACAGTGAGCTATGCTTTAGGCTACGGCAGAGATGCTCAACCTGCAGCCCTCAAGCCATTGCAAAACTACAACTCCCAGCAAGCCCTAATAGCTGTAGGCTGTCTAAGCATGCTGGGAATTGTAGTTTTGGAATAGCTGGAGGGACGTAAGTTGGGCATTTCTGGGCTAGGGCTACAACTACATTGCGACAAGTGTCCCGCGACATTCATGTTGCACCGATGACGCGCGACATTTATTGTCATGATAGTCAATGGAGTCGCACTGCGAGATGCTACATGCTGCGACTCTCGCACAAAAGTCCAACTTGGATTTTATCGACTGTCGTGTTGTAGTCGCAGCATGTCGCAGTGCGACACCATTGACTATCATTATAAAAAATGTTGCGCGGCTTTTCTACAACAAAAAGTCAACCCTAGTCTAAAAGCTAAAAGTGAGATTAGACCTGAATTATGGCGGACTTACTGTGTGCGACTTTTGAAAATGTCATAAAAAAAGTTGCAACTCACTGGTGTACTATTACACCTATAGGCGTAAACCACATTACACTCCTGCCAAATATGTTATCAAGGTGCACCAATTCATACACTGGGTGCAGGCACAAAGCAAAGCCAGACTTACAGCTGACACAAAAACAACCTTACAGAGGACCTCTCACCACTCCCGACAGGTGCCAAAAAAGCCATTTTTTAGCACCTTACATCACAAAAAGTGTAATGCCAAGCGATCAAAAAGTCATATGTGCCCCAAAATAGTAACAATCAAACCATCATCTCAACCCGTAGGGTCCCTACCTAAGGCAACCGTCCAAATGGGACGCTTCAAATGGGAGTGCTGCCCTCATCTTTTGTGGCCCTACTGGAGTGAATGGGTCCGCATCCAAGCCATAAAAACTGCGGCTCGGAAGCGGACCAAAACAACGGTCGTGTGCAAGGACGAGGAGCAAAGTCAGCTTAAAGTGGAGAATTAATGCCAAAACCACTGAAATGAATCATTAGTAGAAGTTTATCCCAATGCAGCAGTAACTCAATGCAATATATCACAACAGTATAACTAATTAACCATTTCTGCATATAACTATTCGTACTACATAAAAATAAAAAATTGATTCATGAGTTTAACACATTATCCTTTAAGGGATTACCCAACGAAAAATATTCTAACATTTTCAAACCAGCATCTGAATAATTTTGTAATTGAATGTAATTAAAAATTTTGGACAGTTAGTGAGTTATTCAATAAAATGTATCTGTATAGTGCCATCTGCTGTTTGTTTTTTCCCCATTTCTTTGTCTGGTTCACTGAGATGGGAGCACATGTTCAGCTTCATCCTTCAACTGCCTGCTGAGCTGTGATAGGGAGAGAGCTGCAGCAGAAAGGACACGCCACCTGCGCTGCCACAGAATAGACACTTTCCTTGATATGCCAGCTTGATATGAATGTAGCAGAGCAATGAATATGAAGATCTCTGGATCCATGTAAGTGACAGGGCTGGTTCTAGCTTTGTTAGAAAGAGATTGTCATGTGCTATATGATCTCTGATTTTCATTTTTACAATAACGATGGGAGAACCCCTTTAACCACTTCAGCCCCCCTAGCTTAAACACCCTTAATGACCAGGCCACTTTTTACAATTCTGCACTACACTACTTTCACCGTTTATTGCTCCGTCATACAACTTACCACCCAAATGAATTTTACCTCCTTTTTTTTTTCACTAATAGAGCTTTCATTTGGTGGTATTTCATTGCTGCTGCCATTTTTACTTTTTTTGCTATTAATCAAAAATGACCGAAATTTTTGCAAAAAAATGACATTTTTCACTTTCTGTTGTAAATTTTTTTTTAAAAAACTACATTTCTATATAAATTTTTCTCTAAATGTATTGTTCTACATGTCTTTGATAAAAAAAAAAGTCCAATAAGTGTATATTTATTGGTTTGGGTAAAAGATAGCGTTTACAAACTATGGTGCAAAAAAGTGAATTTCCGCATTTTGAAGCAGCTCTGACTTTCTGAGCACCTGTCATGTTTCTTCAGGTGCTAGAATGCCAGGAAAGTATAAATACCCCCCAAATGACACCATTTTAGAAAGAAGACACCCCAAAGTATTCGCGGAGGGGCATGGTGAGTTCATGTTTCATTTCATTTTTTTTTTCACAAGTTAGCGGAAAATGACACTTTCTGAGAAAAAAAAAAAAAAAAAGTTTCAATTTCTGCTAACTTCTGGCAAAAAAAAAAAAAAATCTCAGACAGACTCACTATGCCCCTCAGTGAATACCTCGGGGTGTCTACTTTCCGAAATGGGGTCATTTGTGGGGTGTGTTTACTGTTCTGGCATTTTGGGCGGGGCTAAATTGTGAGCCGCCATGTAAAACCTAAAGGTACTCGTTGGCATTTGGGCCCCTTTGCGCACCCAGGCTGCAAAAAAGTGTCACTTATGTGGTATCGCCGTACTCAGGAGAAGTAGCACAATGTGTTTTGGGGTGTATTTTTACATATACCCATGTTGGGTGAGAGAAAAATCTCTGTAAATTGTCAACTTTGTATAAAATTTTTTAAAAGTTGTCGTTTACAGAGATATTTTTCACACAAAGTATGGGTATATATAAAAATACACCCCAAAACACATTGCCCTACTTCTCCTGAGTACGGCGATACCACATGAGTGACACTTTTTTGCAGCCTGGGTGCGCAAAGGGGCCCTAAAACCAATGAGAACCTTTAGGCCTCTTTCAGACGGGCGTTGCGGGTGCACTCCGTCAAACAGTGCGGGTGCATTGCGGGAATTGCCGCGATTTTTCACTGCGAGTGCAAAGCGCTGTCATGCGTTTTGCACGCGCGGGAGAAAAATCGGCACTTTTGGTACCCAGACCTGAACCTGCACTTCTTCACAGAAGTGCATGTTTGGGTCAGAAATTGTCCCGCTGGTATTATTTCACATTATAACATAGTTATAATGTTAAATAATACCCTTGGCCATCTCCCTAATGTTGAACCCGGTGCAGAATGGGTTAAAAATAATAAACTAATAATTACTTACCTGGTCCATTTGATCGCGAAGCCCGGCCTCCTCTCCATTAGCTTGAAAGATGTAAAGGACCTGTAATGATGTCACAGCATCACATGGCCCAATCACCTGCTCCATCACTATGGTGATGGAGCATGTGATGGTCCATGTGACCACGTGACATCATCCAAGATCCTAAGCACTATCCACAGCCTGAGGATAGTGATTAGGACCTTGGATGATGTCACATGGTCACATGGACCAATCACATGCTCCATCACCATAGTGATGGAGCAGGTGATTGAGCCATGTGATGTGACGTCATCACAGGTCCTTTAGATCAGAGATGCTGCAGGGAAAGAGAGGACAGATCGCGACTACGCGATCAAGTGGCTAAGGTAAGTTAACTTTATTATTTTTAACCCCTTCCTCATCATTTAATAATGCATTCTTTATTAAGAATGCTATTATTTCCCTTATAACCATGTTATAAGGGGAAATAATAGAGATTGGGTCCCGTTGCTAAGCAACAATGCGGGAAAATCGCAACGCATCCGCGCTTGGTTGCGGATGCTTGCGATTTTCCCGCATCCCCATTCACTTCTATGGGGCCTGCGTTGCGTGAAAAACGCAGAATATAGAACATGCTGCGATTTTCACGCAACGCAGAAGTGATGCGTGAAAATCACCGCTCATGTGCACAGCCCCATAGAAATGAATGGGTCCGGGTTCAGTGCGGGTGCAATGCGTCCTCCTCACGCATTGCACCCGCGCGGAAAACTCGCCCGTGTGAAAGGGGCCTTAGGATTTCACAGGGCATTTTTACGCATTTGGATTCCAGACTTCTTCTCACGCTTTAGGGGCCCCTAAAATGCCAGGACAGTATAAATACCCCGCATGTGACCCCATTTTGGAAAGAAGACACCCCAAGGAATTCCGTGAGGGGTATGGTGAGTTCATGTAAAAAAAAAATTTTTGTCACAAGTTAGTGGAATATGAGAATTTGTAAAAAACAAAATAAAAAATATATATATATATCAATTTCCGTTAACTTGTGCCAAAAAATAAAAATTCTGTGAACTCGCCATGCCCCTCACGGAATACCTTGGGGTGTCTTCTTTCCAAAATGGGGTCACATGTGGGGTATTTATACTGACCTGGCATTTTAGGGGCCCCTAAAGCGTGAGAATCCAAATGCGTAAAAATGGCCTGTGAAATCCTAAAGGTACTCATTGGTTTTAGGGCCCCTTTGCGCACTCAGGCTGCAAAAAAGTGTCACTTATGTGGTATCGTCGTACTCAGGAGAAGTAGGGCAATGTGTTTTGGGGTGTATTTTTACATATACCCATGCTGCGTGTGAGAAATATCGCTGTAAACAACAACTTTTTAAATTTTTTTATTCAAAGTTGTCAATTTACAGAGATATTTCTCTCACCAGCATGGGTATATGTAAAAATACACCCCAAACACATTGCCCTACTTCTCCTGAGTACGGCGATACCACATGAGTGACACTTTTTGCAGCCAAGATGCGCAAAGGGCCCTAAAACCAATGAGTACCTTTAGGATTTCACAGGCCATTTTTACGCATTTGGATTCTCACGCTTTAGGGCCCCTAAAATGCCAGGACAGTATAAATACCCCACAAGTGACCCCATTTTGGAAAGAAGACACCCCAAGGTATTCTGTGAGGGGTATGGCGAGTTCACAGAAAAAACAAATTGGCACAAGTTAGCGGAAATTGATTTTTTTTTTTTACAGTCTCATATTCCACTAACTTGTGACAAAAAATAAAATTTTGCATGAACTCCCCATACCCCTCAGCGAATACCTTGGGGTGTCTTCTTTCTAAAATGGGGTCACATGTGGGGTATTTATACTGTCCTGGCATTTGAAGGTCTCCGCAATCATTACACGTATGGCCAGCATTAGGAGTTTCTGTGATTCTCCTTATATTGGGCATACGGGTAATGAGATTTTTTTCCCGTTCAGCCTCTGGGCTGAAAAAAGAAAAAAAATGAACGGCACAGATTTCCTCATTCGCATCGATCAATGTGGATGAATAAATCTCTGCAATAAATAAATGTGCAAAAAAAAAGTAGTAAGGCCCCATTCACACGTCCGCAAAAATGTCCGCATCTATTCCGCAATTCTGCGGAATAGATGCGGACCCATTCAGTGTGAATGGGGCTGGAGGTGATGCGGAGAACACACTATGTGCTCGCCGCATCAGCATTTGCGGAGCTGCGGCCACAAACTTCCGGGTTTCGGCCCCCAAACATCCGGCCGCAGCTCCGCAAAAGTTAGAGCATATCCTATTCTTGTCCGCAATTGCGGACAAGAAAAGGCATTTTCTATATAGTTCTGGCAATGTGTGGATCCGCAAAATGCGGTAAGCACATTGCCGGTGTCCGTGTTTTGCGGATCCGCGGATCCATGGATCCGCAAAACACATACGGACGTCTGAATGAGCCTTACAGGGGGGTAATTAGTGTCAGGGGGGTGACATGGGGTGATCGGGGGTTAATCAGGGGCTAATCAGGGGTTAATCAGTGACGGGGGTGGGGGGATGGATGGGGGGGGGGGTCTGTGTGGTGATTGGTGCACTTATAAAAGTTTCCTTTGGTGGTCCCAAGCAAATGGGACCACCAAAGGAATGATCAGCAAGCATATCAGACGCTGTTAACAAAACAGCGTCGAATATGCCATTTTTTTAAACTTCTACAGCCTGCCAGCGCACGATGAGTTTACCTTGTCCCCGATGCGATCCTGTGAACGCGCGCACGCGCGTGCGCGTGTTCACAGGAAATCTCGCCTCTCGCGAGATGACGCACCCGCGCGTCAAGGAGGAATAGACCGACCGCCTGCAGGACGCAATCCTGCGTTAGGCGGTCGGCAAGAAGTTAACCCCTTAAGGACAGGACGTACCGGTACGGCATGGTTCCCGAGTCCTTAAGGACCCATGACGTACCGTACCGCTTTCTGCGATCTCTGATCCTCGCGGTCTGTGACCGCGGAGATCAGAGACTAAATGTTCCCGAAATATAAGATTTTAACCCCCCCTGCAGCCCCCAATCATATTGTGGCTGTCGGGGTGCAGGGAGGTGGTTGCGGGCGGTGTGGAAGGCCTCCTCTGTAATGTTTCCCTTGTGGCTAGTGGTTTTAGCAGAGTGTCTGTGCTGCAGATGTCAGCAGTTTTAACCCCTTCCATGCCGCGGTCCGTACGGACCGCTGTATTGAAGGGGTTAACAGGGAGGGAGCTCTCTCCCTCTCCCATCGGGGGGCTGCTGTGCCTTTGCAGCCCCCAACAGGATGGGATCACAGAGGTAGGGAGCCCCCCTCCCTCCCCATCACCCGCTGCTCAGTTCTGGCAGCAGGTGATGGTTACCATGGCAGCAGGACGCTTTCAGAGGCTTCCTGCTTGCCATGGTGATGTAAGTCTAATCAGACTTCTACTAAAGGCAAAAGTCTGATTAGACTAAGTAAAGTAAAACAAATACAGTACAGTGAATGTGGTAAAGATAAAATAAAAGAAAGCAAACAGATCCCCTTTGTAACCCAGTACAGCAAGGAATATAAGCTAATATGTGGTATTATTAAACGCCATCTCCCGGTTTTGAGTTTTGACCAGGATTGGGCCCCCATTGTGGAGGAAGGAGTAAGGTGTATAGCAAAAGGGCCCCAACCCTGGGTCAAATGCTAAGCCCTAGCCTATATAGGAATACCCCAAAAATAAAACCTACTTGGCTTAGTCAAAGGGCAACTATAAATGTGGGCACAAGCAATGCATTTGTTGTAAACATATGGTGACAAGTAAAACTTTTTCTCCACTTCTAGACAACTGACATTTGATCTGAAGTGTTACCTCAATTGTAACACCACGTACGCTGTATATCTAATTACATGTACAGCCTGCAACTTACAGTATGTGGGCTGTACAAGTAATGCGATCAAAATGAGAATCCGTAAACATATTTCGGACATACCACATTATAAAACACGGAATGTATCCACAGACAGTCTCCATTTTGCAATTGTGCATCATGGAGATGTATCTTGCCTCACTGTCCAAGGAGTGGAGAGAGTTTTTCTACCAAGCAGGGGCGGGGACCATAAGAAAAAGCTTTTGGATACATGAATTAAATACCTGCATACCTGATGGTCTTAACAAAAAATATGATTTAATTCTACAGTACTGAAAACCACTCCTTTTGCTAAGATGTTTTAGATACCTTTATTATTGACATTTCTTACTGTGGTGTTTGTGTATGTCATTACCAGTAAGGGTTAAATATTCCTTCCTGGATGGTGGTGGTTTTTTCTCCACTCAACTAATTGAACTGAGGTTGACAACTGTGAACCATGTGACTGGCTCCAGTCGGCCGATTGGAGGACACATGGTATATACAGGGTCGCATTTAGTTCAATGGTGTTCATGAGTAAGGACCGTAATGTTTTTTAAGGTCTGAAACGCGTTGTTCGTTGAGTCTATTCCTGTATCTGAAGATTTTAACCTGATGGAATAAATTTGCAACTTTTAAGAAGCTGGATTTTCCTGTTTTCTCACTACACACATTATGTATCGACGCGTCCGTAAACACCTGCTCTATAAAAATATCACATGACCTAACCCCTCAGGTGAACACTGTAAAAAAAATTATAATTAAAATAAAATAAATAAATAAAACGGTGTAAAAAAAGCTATTTTTTGTCACCTTACATCACAAAAAGTGTATTACCAAGAGATCAAAAAGTCGTACGCACACCAAAATAGTGCCAATCAAACGTCATCTCATCCCACAAAAATCATACCCTACCCAAGATAATTGCCAAAAACTGAATAAAAACTATGGCTCTCAGACTATGGAGACACTAAAACATGATTTTTTTTGTTTCAAAAATGAAATCATTGTGTAAAACTTAAGTATACATATTAGGTATCGCCGCATCCGTAATAACCTGCTCTATTAAAAATACCACATGATCTAACCTGTCAGATGAATGTTGTAAATATACAAACCATTAGAAAACGTGGTGTTAAACAGGCAGGATATAGGGGAGCATATCCTGCACTTGTAGTCCGTTGCTTATGGCAATCAACAGCAAAAAATTGCATACAATGGAAGATGCCAGCAACGGACTACAAGTACCACAATAACCATCCTACATAAGGTAACAATTATGTGGATGTGAAGAACAATCAAAGACTAAACAAAAGCAAAGACAGGTGCACTCTGCGGTAATACTAAACCCTCACACTGATGTAAAATTGAGAGGTTAGTTCGACATATCCTACTAGGAGAACATGTCTTAAGCTCGGGCACCACGCCAAGGTCTCTCAAAGTAGCCCGAGGCCCTACCACTCACCTACCTGTGCCGTTTGGGCAATACCAGGGGCCAGTGGGCGGATTACGGGAGCATAAGGCCTGACTCACAGACAGCTTACCAGTAACCTCCAGCATGTAGCCATGCCTGCAATGGGAGGTGGGAAGTGCCTGTGAGCCCCACCCGAGACTGGCTGATATGGCCCAGGGCTTAAACAGGTGCACCTGAATGTAGCCTGTAGATGTAAAACAGGCACATTTAAATAGGAGTTTATACACCTCCATACATAAGTCTATACAAACCATTAGAAAACGTGGTGTTAAACAGGCAGGATATGCTCAAAACCACATGCGGTTGTGCATATATATAGGGGAGCATATCCTGCACTTGTAGTCCGTTGCTTATGGCAATCAACAGCAAAAAAATTGCATACAATGGAAGATGCCAGCAACGGACTACAAGTACCACAATAACCATCCTACATAAGGTAACAATTATGTGGATGTGAAGAACAATCAAAGACTAAACAAAAGCAAAGACAGGTGCATTCTGCGGTAATACTAAACCCTCACACTGATGTAAAATTGAGAGGTTAGTTCGACATATCCTACTAGGAGGACATGTCTTAAGCTCGGGCACCACGCCAAGGTCTCTCAAAGTAGCCCGAGGCCCTATCACTCACCTATCTGCGCCGTTTGGGCAATACCAGGGGCCAGTGGGCGGATTACGGGAGCATAAGGTTGTAAATAACAAAAAATAAAAACGGTGTCAAAACAACTATTTCTTGTTAACTTGCCTCACAAAAAGTGTAATATAGAGCAACCAAAAATCATATGTACGCTAAAATAGTACCAACAACAACTATCTAGTAGTTTCTAAACTGGGGTCACTTTTTTGGAGTTTCTACTCTAAGGGTGCATCAGGGGGGCTTCAAATGGGACATGGTGTCAAAAAACTAGTCCAGCAAAATCTGCCTTCCAAAAACGTATGGCATTCCTTTCCTTATGCACCCTGCCGTGTGCCTGT
This sequence comes from Bufotes viridis, assembly GCA_033119425.1. Classification (NCBI taxonomy): domain Eukaryota; kingdom Metazoa; phylum Chordata; class Amphibia; order Anura; family Bufonidae; genus Bufotes; species Bufotes viridis. The sequence continues at coordinate 27,742 of JAKVIS010001554.1, forward strand.
ACAGCAGTTTTCGATCACATATGGGGTGTTTATGTAAACTACAGAATCAGGGCAATAAATATTGAGTTTTGTTTGGCAACATGGAAAATATGACGAAAAAGTGAAATTTTGAAATTTTATCTCTATATTCCATTAATTCTTGTGGAACACCTAAAGTTTGTAAAATCAGTTTTGAATACCTTGAGGGGTGTAGTTTCTAGAATGGGGTCATTTTTGGGTGGTTTCTATTATGTAAGCCTCACAAAGTGACTTCAGACCTGAACTGGTCCTTAAAAAGTGGGTTTTTGAAAATTTCTGAAAAATTTCAAGATTTGCTTCTAAACGTCTAAGCCTTGTAACATCCCCAAAAAATAAAATGTCATTCCCAAAATGATCCAGACATGAAGTAGATATATGGGGAATGTAAAGTAATAACTATTTTTGGAGGTATTACTATGTATTATAGAAATAAAGAAATTGAAACTTGGAAAATTACTAATTTTTCAAAATTTTTGGTAAATTTGGTATTTTTTTATGAATAAATTACTTCATTTTACCAGTGTCATGAAGTACAATATGTGACAAAAAAACAATATCAGAATGGCCTGCATAAGTAAAAGCGAATAAAAGTTATCACCACATAAAGTGACACTGGTCAGATTAGCAAAAAATGGCCGGGTCCTTAAGATGAAATAAGGCTGAGTCCTTAAGGGGTTAATGGAGTGCAGCAATACAACCTGAAGGAGACAGCTATACGTGACATCAAACTGGGTATCAGATTAGCCATATGTGTCATACATTACCCCCACCCCTCAGGAATAGAGAAATCGTAAATGTCCAAATCAAAATATTAAAGGGATATTCCTTGTAAATTTAAGCTTTATTAGAATTTTTCAAATAAAAATTACAGCATAAACAAATAACAGGAGCAAGACAATTTTAATACAAGGCACTTAGTAATGTATTGTGATTGTCCATATTGCCTCCTTTCCTGGCTGGATTCATTTTTCCATGATATCATACAATGCTTGTTTCCATGGTTATGACCACCCTGCAGTCCATCAGTGGTGGACATGATTTCACACTACAGGAAAAAGGGCCGGTGTCTCTGGTGGACGTGACCGTGGGAGCGCACATAGTCCAGCACTTTTTCCTATACTGTACAAGCACGGCCACCACTGATGGATTGCAGGGTGGCCATAACCATGGAAACAAGCAGTGTATAATGTGATGGGAAAATGAATCCAGCCAGCAAAGGAAGCAATATGGACAATCACAATACATTAGGAAGGGTCTTGTATTAACTTTCTCTACATAATGAATGCTACTGTATTTGCTGAAGAGAGACAACTACTTTAAGGTCATACAGCTATGGACAACCGCTTTAAGGTGATTTGGTTACTTTCAGAAGTCCCATTAAAGGAACAGGAAACACGGTGCAGGCGCAGCCACCGCTCTATTCCCTTCTATGGGGCTTAAAGGAACAGGTGAGTCAGTGCTCGGCAATTTTCTGCACTCCCATAGCCATTAACAGAGGAATGGGGCGCCCTCCCTTAATTTGAGGGCTCAGTTCTATGGAAAGGTGCGCGTCCCAGAGGTGGGACTCAAACCTATCAGACATTGGGGGTTTATCCTAGCGATATTTCCCCAATGTTCAGGATAGGACAACCCCTCTGAGTAACATAAAGCATACCAAAAGATCCAATAATTGTAAAAAGTCACATGCATCGAGTTAGTGAATAATCGATGTTGGGGTGAGCCTGCCAGGTTCAAGGATCCATCGAACATAATGAGCATGACCTTCGGGTTACGTTTTGTTGGAGGCCATGATGGGTGGTTCTTGAAACATCTGGATATTTGGATTTCCTATTTGTATTAATTTTTTCTCAAAATGGTTGCTATTTTGGGACTCAAATTAGAGCATTTAATGGGATTCAGGAATTGTGTAAGACGTCTTTTGGTGCTACCAAGGTGTCCCTCTGTATCACATTAAGGGCTCATTCAAACCATCTTATAAATAAGTCCTCGTCCATTCCGCAATTTTGCGGAACAGATTCATTTCAATGGACCCATTGACCCAGAGCGGAGGTGATTACAGGCTACAGCTACTAGCAGAGGTGATGGAGGACAGTGAGGGTATACAGTGTATACAGAGAGGAGGTGATGGAGGACAGTGAGGGTATACAGTATATACAGAGTGGAGGTGATGGAGGACAGTGAGGGTATACAGTATATACAGTCAGCATCAGGTCACTCTGTATACTGTACAGCTGACTGTCTATCACAGCTCTATACATGATACCTCACTGTGCTCATCAGCTTCTCTGTATATACTGTATACCCTCACTGTCCTCATCACCTCCACTCTGTATATACTGTATATACAGAATGGAGGTGATGAGGACAGTGAGGGTATACAGTATATACAGAGCGGAGGTGATGGAGGACAGTGAGGGTATACAGTATATACAGAGAGGAGGTGATGGAAGTACAGTGAGGGTATACAGTATATACAGAGCGGAGGTGATGGAGGACAGTGAGGGTATACAGTATATACAGAGTGGAGGTGATGGAGTACAGTGACGGTATACAGTATATACAGTCATGTAGACAGTGATATCAGTCTCATCACGTGCACTGTGATATACAGTATATACAGAGTGGAGGTGATGAGGACAGTGAGGGTATACAGTATATACAGAGCGGAGGTGATGGAGGACAGTGAGGGTATACAGTATATACAGAGTGGAGGTGATGGAGGACAGTTAGTGTATACAGTATATACAGAGCGGAGGTGATGGAGGACAGTGAGGGTATACAGTATATACAGAGCGGAGGTGATGGAGGACAGTGAGTGTATACAGTATATACAGAGTGGAGGTGATGGAGGACAGTGAGGGTATACAGTATATACAGAGCGGAGGTGATGGAGGACAGTGAGGGTATACAGTATATAAAGAACAGAGGAGATGGAGGACAGTTAGTGTATACAGTATATACAGAGTCAGGCTCGGACTGGCCCACAGGGGTACAGGGGAATCCCCCGGTGGGCCCCTGAGCAAGGTGGGCCCCTAGTCTCCCAACCCCTGCACAAGTGGCACATAACACATTATATTTACTCCACTACATACATATATTCAATGTACAGCACATCAACTAGCCTATGTTCATATAAAAAACTTGCTAGATTATTTATTATATTTGAATGTATTCGCACGGTGGGCCCCCAAAATAAATTTTACTGGTGGGCCCTAGATAACCCAGTCCGACACTGACAGTGAGGGTATACAGTATATACAGAGTGGAGGTGATGGAGGATAGTGATGATATACAGTATATACAGAGTGGAGGTGATGGAGGACAGTGAGGGTATACAGTATATACAGAGTGGAGGTGATGAGGACAGTGAGGGTATACAGTATATACAGAGTGGAGGTGATGGAGGATAGTGATGATATACAGTATATACAGAGTGGAGTTGATGGAGGACAGTGAGGGTATACAGTATATACAGAGTGGAGGTGATGGAGGACAATGAGGGTATACAGTATATACAGAGTGGAGGTGATGGAGGACAGTGAGGGTATACAGTATATACAGAGTGGAGGTGATGGAGTACAGTGAGTGTATACAGTATATACAGAGCGGAGGTGATGGAGGACAGTGAGGGTATACAGTATATACAGAGAGGAAGTGATGGAGGACAGTGAGGGTATACAGTATATACAGAGAGGAAGTGATGGAGGACAGTGAGGGTATACAGTATATACAGGGTGGAGGTGATGGCACCATCCACACACTCTGAGGCTCAGGTAAGCGAACCACCCCGTTCTCCCGATGCCCTCCCCTGGGATGCTCCGTTAGAATTTGGCAGTGAGGTAGCCCTAGATCCCTCCTTACAGGTGTATAAAGACAGGATAGCCAACAGCCAGGCCGGGTTAGAGAGAGAGAGATATGCCTGGGACAAGGGCCTATTATATCGCTACGCTGAAAAAATAGTAGCTGGGTCTATCCCGATGCACACGAAACAGCTGATAGTACCCCAAAAATATAGGCAGGATTTACTGCACATTGCCCACGACATACCCCTGTCAGGACATCTAGGGGTCAGCCGAACTAAACATCGGCTGACTCAGAACTTTTTCTGGCCAGGTATCTCAAAGGATATCAAGCAATTTTGCCAAACCTGCAATACCTGCCAGAGAGTAGGGAAGCGAGGAGATCGCTATAAAGCGAAG
>JAKVIS010001555.1:0-31877 GCA_033119425.1 Bufotes viridis
TAGCTGAGGAGATCTGCTTCGGTCTCTGGATGCTTGCAGGCTATTTAGCGGCTCTCTGGTGCTGGGACCTGGTGTTGGTTCTTCCAGGGTAGATGGATCAGTCCTGGGTTGGTATTCTCCAGCAGTTCTCAGCTCAGTCCCATGATTTATACGAACGCCACTTGTTTCTGGCTGTTCGGCTGGTCGTATTGGGGACCGGCTTCTATCCGCATCCGGCCTGGGGCGTGGTGGAACTCGACCACGTCTTCGTCCTCTGTCTGGGACATTCTCGTGGTCATCATCAGTCTCAACTGGTTGACGCCGTCTAATCCTTTGAGACCTCAGTCTTCCATCAGCAATGCCTAGGAATGACACAAGGATACAATGATGTGAGAGAGGGAAGAGAGACAGTGGAGGAGGAGAGAGAGAAAGGGAGAGAGACTGAAGGAGGGAGAGAGGCACAGGGAATGTGTGTGTGTGGAGGGGGGGGGGGGAGATAAATTGTACATAAGATATTCCACCCAAAGTAACTGTCCCTAAAATTCTCCTTACCTTCATCTCCTGATTGGCTCATCCATGAGCTCTGGTCAATGGCCAGCTGCAGGAGTTCCCGGTAGCTCATCGCTCCGGCTTGTAGGCAGTTATATAGAAGATTGCAGAGTCCTCAAATCGGATGGACTCTACTATTCAGAAGTTGCACTTGGTGTTTACGTGCAGTAGCTTTGGCAGTAGCCTCCGCTTAGGAAATGGCCCTGTGGACCAATAGGTTATGAAGTTGCCTCCGCTTAGAGAAGTTTCGGCAGAGCTTCCGCTTAGGTAATGGTCCTGTGGACCAATAGGTTATGAAGTTGCCTCCGCTTAGAGAAGTTTCGGCAGAGCTTCCGCTTAGGTAATGGTCCTGGGAACCGACTGAGTTTTTGGAAGTAGCCTCCGCTTAGAGAAGTTTTGGCTGTAGCTTCCACCAGAAAATGGCGCTGGACTGACCGTGGTTGGGGACTTTCCAGAGTCATGTCTTTGTGATGTCATAATTAGTGATACCTCAGCCAAAGCGGCTGTGATTGGTCTGATTGGTCCTTCTGGAATGATGATGTCATAATGGGCGCTGCACCTGACATTCTACCTACAACTCTACTATCCAGACATGGTATATTAATGTACAGTATATATACACACACATACATATAGCGGTAGTAAGCAGATAAGAGGACCTGCTAGGTAACATGAATTCAGAATATTAAACCACTTGACATCGGCCCTTGACATCGGCTCTTCTACCAGTGTGGTGACCCCTGTCTGCACAGTAAAATGGTATGTTCCATGGATCAGTGTATCCATAGCCAAGACATGGGGTCATTCATGTGACTCAGGCACATATAATGTGGCCCCTGGCATTGCATGATACATGTCTTGTCACTAAAAGTTTTCCAAGATTTTTACACTGATGACCTATGACCTATCCTCATATAAAAACCGGACAAGCCCCCAAATATATAAACCGGAGAACTTCTATGATACAGAATGTATACAGTAGATACTGCTGACATTGTCGGCCTTATTCATACAAATCATCTTAAAAAAGATCAGGCCTTGTCGCCCATAGCAACCAATCACAGAGCTGCTTTAGTTTTTCCAGTGCAGTTTAGAAAATTAAAGCTGGTATCTCATTGGTTGCTATTGGCAACAAGGCCAGATTTATAAATGGGGCCCTCATAATTACATAGTTTATATATTATTAGTACTTGGTGGCCATTGTAGACTCAAGCCCCCCCAGAACAGCGGACTTGGCCAACAACATAGTTGCCAACTGTGCCAAATTTGGCGGGACTGTCTATGATTCCCAGGGGCAGGGCTTATATGCCCCGATTTTACCCTCTGAAGCGTTGTTAAGTATGGAACACTCTAATGTGTATGGGGGTCTCTCGACTGTTCCCTGACAGATGATGTCGGGGGAGAGAAATATTGGGTGAAATTAATATTTTCTCCTCTCTCATGCTTATGGAGATGCTAGGGGGTCGGGGGAGACGATATTGAATGTGTATGTTCAGCTATAGACCGAGCTGTCCCCCCACACCCTGCCGACCGCACTCCGCTCCTGGCACTGGCACATAGGCCTGAAAGCCTTCACTCATCAGGTAACCACATCGGAAGCTCGGGCTGCTAAGTTTTCCACTTTTACCTCAAATCACAGCAAATACCGTAACAAAACTGCAATGTGAACAGATCCCGAGACATGGCAGGCGTTTAACCCCTTCTACCATTGGCCTTCCTTCCCAGGCCTATTTTTGCAAATCTGACCTATGTCACTTTATCTGGTAATAACTTTGGAATGCTTTTACTTATCTTACCGATTCTGATATTGTTTTCTCGTGACACATTTTACTTTATGTAAGTGATAAATTTAAGTCAATATTTTTTTTCCTTTATTTGGGAAAAACATCAGAATTTACTGAAAATTCAGAAAATTCACTTTGAAATTTTCTACATTTAAGACAGATAGTAATACCTAATAAAATAGTTATCAATCATCATTCCGCATATGTCTACTTTATGTTGGCATCATTTTTTAAATGTCATTTTATTTTTTTAGGATGTCAGATGGCTTTAAAATTTACATGCAAATTTTAGATTTTCCAGAAATTTTCCAAAACCAATTTTTTTAAAGAACCAATTCAGATATTAAGCCACTTTTAGGGGTTTACATAATATAAATTGACAATGAATTAACCCATTTTAGAAACTACACTACTCGAGTTATTCAACACTTTTTTTTTATCAAACTTTGTTAACCCTTTGGGTGTTTCACAAGAATTAAATGAAAAGGAGATGAAAAATAAAAATGTAGCTTTTTTAGGCAGATTTGCCATTTTCATATATATTTTCCTGTAACACAACAAGGATTGACAGCCAAACAAAAGTCATTATCTATTACCCTGATTCTGCAGTTTATAGAAACACCTCATTTGTGGTCCGTGAACTGCTGTATGGGCACACAGCAGGGTACAAGGAGCAACATATAGATTTTGGAGCGCAGATTTCACTGGAATAATTTTTCAGCGCAATGTCACTATTGAAGACACCTTGATGCTCCCCTACAGTTAAAAATCACAAAAAGTGACCCCATTCTGGAAACTACACCCCTCAAGGAATCTTTCAAGGCATGTAGTGAGCACTTAGACCCCAAAGGTGTTTCATGGAATTAGGAAACACTTGACTGTGAAAATGAAAAATTTAATTTTTTTCTAGCAAAAGTGATTTTAGGTCAAAATCTTTCACTTTTACAAGGGGGAACTGAAGAAAATGCTTCCCCAACTTTGTTGCCCATTTTGTCCTGATTATGGCAATACCCCATATGTGCTTGTATACTGCTATATGGGCGTACCACAGGGGTGAGAAGCAAAGGAGCACCAAAGGGCTTCTGGAAGGCAGATTTCTCCTGAATAATTGACAGGCACCATCTTGCAATTGAGCACACCCTGATGTACCCCTAGAGTGGAAACCCTCAAAAAGTGACCCCATTCTGGAATTACACTCCTCACTACACGAATATTTCAAGATGTGCAGTGAGCACTTTGACCCATCAGACGTTTCACACAATTAGGAAACACTTGAAAATGAAAAATTAAATTTGTTTTCAGAAAAAGTTGCTTTACACCCACATTTTTCACTTTGTAAAGGGGTAACTGGACAAAATGCACCCCACTTTTTGTAACCGACTTTCCCCTGAATATGGCAACATCCCACATGTGCTCAAAAAGGAATGCATGAGGGGGGCGGAGTCGACTGAGCATGGAGTAGGACGTGTGTGTTTGAGCTCCCTGCCTGAAGCCTGGTCTTTTCGCCTTATTAACAGCTAACCTACAGCTACGATGGGGAAGATTGGCAAAGAGAAAGGGGGAGAGGTGGACTGTACCCCTAAAGTAAAGAAATCACAAAGTGACCTGAACAAATTTGTCCACAAGAAGATCTCTTCTCAGGCTGAGCGAGGAAAGATGGCGCGCACGCAGCTCCTGGAGGAAGTGAGGGAGGAGGATACCGATGGCGATAGCTCCGATGCCGGAGGTGAGTCTCAGAGTGAAGGAGGATCCCTCCCCATAACCAGACAATTTCTGCAGCAATCGCTGGCCCAATCTCTCGATAAAGCCCTGTCGCCTGTGCTGAAAGAACTGTCGGACATTAAAGCTGAAGTGGTGCACATGGGCCACAGAGTGGAGGCACTAGAAGATTCTCAGGCCGCTGTGTCGCTGCATAGCGCAGGTCTGCAGACACAGCTAGCAGCGATGTGCAAACAGATCAACACTGCTTTCCTTTCCCTGGAAGATCAAGAAAACAGGGGGCGCAGGAAAAATATTCGCCTGAGAGGCATTCCGGAATCGACACCCCCAGAGGACCTTACAGACGCCGTGCGCCAGGTGTTTGCTACCCTGTTGGGCACAGAACGTGCAGACGCCATTATTATAGAGAGAGCGCATAGAGCCCTCAGACCTAAACCGCCTGCTACAGAACCCCCGAGGGATGTGGTCTGTGCACTTCTAAACTATGTGGACACAGCGGCGCTGCTTAAAGCGGCTAGAGACTCTGGTGACCCCATGCTAGGGGATCATAAAATTCTTTTATACCAGGACCTTGCAGCGAGTACACTGGCCAAGAGACGAGCCTTCCGGCCATTAACGTCTGCGCTGAGAGAGAGGAGGCTCCCGATTAAATGGCTTTTCCCGTTTGGACTGTCCACGGTGGTTGGAGGTAAACAACTCACAGTGAGGGTCCCGGAGGATCTTCCTAAAATCTGGGAGGCACTACAAATGGATCCACTTGAAATTCCCTCCTGGCTACCTGCGGTTTTCCCGCCTGAATTCCCGCAATTGCCGCAGATTTCATCATGGCAGCCTGTGACCAAGTCTCGCTCACCGAAGAAAAGAGTCACCTGAGACTCCAGCTTGACTATTCCCTGATCATCTTCCAGCTTTGACGAATCCGCTTGGAAGCAAGATGGCTTGTGCCGCCTGTTACTACCCTCCGCCGGAGTTCGTTATTGGGGCTGGGTGTTGTTTAACTGGGAGGCGAAAATAGGGTTGCCCTGCTTTCTTACACCCCTCTGCCTTCCCACACAGGTTTTTTCTGATGTATTACTGTAGTTTTATGCAGTCACTGTAGGTTTAACAGTGTGCATATGTGGACCGGGTGAATGGGGGACGGATTCACACTGAGTTTTCCATCCATGTTACCCCCTACTGGCTTTGATCACTTGGTTCACATATGCTTACTACTAGGTTGGACCGTTACTCGGTTCTCAACCCATTCTATATGTCTATATGTTCAACTATTGTTGGTTTTTTGTGTTATGTTAACTCCGTCATCTACTACTATGAAGGCTTTAGACCAGTACTTTATATGTGCTCATGGCTGAAGTGAAGATATACTCTCATAATGTCAATTGCATTAATATTCCGCAGAAGCGGAGCCAGCTGTACCACATGTTAAGGAAAGAGGCAGTAGATATTGCCTTTATTCAGGAAACTCACTTCAGGCATTTGCATATCCCTCATGTTCACAGTAAACAGTTCCCTTCTTGGTATCACGCCGCCTATTCCTCAGCTTCGAGAGGTGTGTCTATTGGGATAGGGAAGAATGTTCCTTTTCAAATGATTGCAAAAATGGCGGACCCAGACGGCAGATATCTGTTCCTTAAAGGGAAAGTTCTTAATCTAACTGTCACATTGGCTAACTTATACGCTCCAAATCGTCACCAGACGAGATGGCTCAAGAAGACGCTGGAGACCTTGAGACTGTTCTCTGAAGGTCTTCTAATCATTGGAGGGGATTTTAATCTGGTCTTTGATGCTGAAATAGACACTACCACAGTGTCCAGGCCCGTCTCTTTTAGGGGACTCCGCCAGCTCCGCATGACGCTGTCGGATCTAGGTGTATCAGATGTTTGGAGATTACTCCACCCGGGGGATAGGGACTATACATTCCACTCTAAGGTACATGATTCATACCAGAGATTAGATTACTTCTTTATCAGTAATCACTTTCTTCCATTGGTAACGGAAGCGAGGATTGATAATGTTGTCATATCTGATCATGCCCCTATTAGTGTCAAGGTGAAGCTGGCGGACCTACCCCGTAGGACATGGACGTGGCGTTTAAACACGACCTTGATTGATGATGCACAACATGAGCACCTTATATCGGAGAAGTTGCAGCAATTCTTCAGGGAGAATGATACTGAACAGGTCTCTAAACCCATTCTTTGGGAAGCGTAACCATTAGAGGTGAGCTCATTAGCCTGGGGACTAAAGTGAAAAAGCAGAGACTGAAGGAGTTAAATTCCTTGCTGTCTCAAATAACCTCATTAGAGATATTACATAAAAACTCCCGTGACGTAGAAATTCAGAAGTCCCTTATATCTCTCCGTGGACAAGTGAAAGATCTGCTCAATGTCAAAACTGCTAAAATTATTCAAGCTCTACGTTTTAGACAGTTCCTCCATGGCAACAAGTGCTCTAAGTTAATGACCAACCTTCTGAAAGCCCAAAGAAATAAAACCTTTATTCAGGCAATAAGATCCCCGGAGGGTACTAGACACACTAACACCCCAGCTATAGCCTCTGAGTTTTGCAGATTCTATAGTTCCTTATATAATTTGGAAAACACAGATCGACAGGCAGATGTAGCTCTACAGATTAAAAACTTCTTGGAGTCGATTAACATCCCCTCCGTCCCTGCAGAGGGAGTGACAGATTTGCTTAAACCTTTCACGGCAGAGGAGGTGACTGCAGTCTTAAACTCTATCCCGACCGGGAAAAGTCCGGGTCCGGATGGGTTCCCCATAGCATATTATAAAAAGTTCAGAGAAGTTCTAATCCCCCATTTTGTTAAATTGTGCAACTCCTTGCTCCAGGGAGGCTCCCTACCTCCACAGGCCCAGGAAGCACACATAGCAGTGATTCACAAAGAGGGGAAGGATCCAGAGGCTTGCGGTAGTTTCTGGCCGATCTCACTGTTGAACACAGATCTAAAGTGGTGGGCCAAACTCTTGAGCGCTAGAATTTCAAAACTACTCCCTGGGCTTGTGGGGGAGGAGCAAGTTGGATTTGTGCCGGGTCGTGAGGGCAGACACAATGTTAGTAGGGTGGTACATGCTGTGTGTCATGCTAGAAGAATGCGAGTCCCGCTGGTCCTTTTAGGTACGGACGCGGAAAAGGCGTTCAACAGAGTCAGCTGGTTGTATATGCGCAGTGCCTTGGAGGCATATGGCTTTCCGGATCAATTCATCCGGGCCATTTTTTCACTATACGCAGATCCGTCTGCACGCATTATGATCAATGGGACTCTGTCGGACGCCTTTAAGATTCGGAATGGCACGCGGCAGGGATGCCCCTTATCCCCTGCACTCTTCACCCTTACTCTCGAGACCTTACTACTTAAATTCCGCCAGTCCCCTCAGGTTCGTGGATTGAAAATTGGCTCATTTACTCATAAAATGGCAGCGTTCGCTGATGATCTGCTTCTTTTTCTCACGGACCCAGTGGAAACTATGCCAGATGTTTTGAATATTTTTCAAAAGTTTGGTGAAATCTCCAATTTTAAGATTAATTTAGATAAATCGGAGGCTCTAGGCATCTCCTTGTTACCCAAACATTTAAGTAAGCTACGTAATATGACTCCATTTAAATGGCCTTCGACGGCCATCAAATATCTGGGAGTTCACATCCCAAATGATCCCAAACTTCTGTATAGACTAAATTTCCCTCCTCTGCTGAATAAGATTGAGACCTTTTTGAGCAAAAATCCAGTTCCCTCTCTGTCATGGATAGGCAGGAAAAATGTTATTACGGCTTATATCCTCCCGCAGCTGATGTACACTATGAGATCTCTCCCTCTTGCCTTGCCAGCGAGTTTTATGACCAAATTCAGGCAGATCACTGGGAGGTTCCTTTGGAATAATAAGAAGGCTAGGCTTTCATATGGTATACTCACCAGGAGAAGGAAACGGGGAGGTATTTCCCTCCCTGATTTAGAGCAGTATTCACATGCCATACATCTGGAGCGGTGGGTAGCGTTAACAAGACAAGCCCCTTCCTCTATTTCTGTAGAGATGGAGTCTGCTTTATTGGATAGATCGGCAAACTACATGTGGTGGTTCCCCTACAAAAAAACAGACTTAGACTCCTTGACTAGTGTGCTTACTAAAGGTACTATCTTGACATGTAATAAGTCAGCAGCACTTTCCATGGGCCACAAGAAGTTGTCGCCATTGGCTCCTCTGAAGTTATTGCCACACTTTCTTAATTATACTCGAGGTGACTCTTCTGATATCTGGTCATCTCTACCTGGGACCTTAGTAGGTGATCTGGCCAAATTGCCCTGCAATCAGGGTTTCTATAGAGCTTTGCTGGGTGACAAGGGTACAACATGGGATTTTTTGCAAGAATTGTCGTTTGAAACTACCTGCAGTAAATTTAGGAGATCCGAGTTTCTTCCTCTCCCAGAGCCTACCTGGCTAGAAATGTATATACTGCTGCCCTCTACTCCTCCGAAAAGCATCTCACGTATTTACTCTCAACTGCTGACAGAAAGAGATACTACGTGGCCCTTCTATCTGAAGGAATGGGAAAGAGAGTTGAAGTGCTCGCTAGATGATAGGGATAGGGCCTTTGTACTGACCCACTCTCATGGTTTCTCTAAGTGCACAATAATTCAGGAAAATTCACTGAAAATACTTACCAGATGGTATAGAACGCCAGAATTACTTTATAAATGGAATTTGGTACCGGATGACCTATGCTGGAGATGTGGGGAAGGCACGGGCTCTCTGACGCATATATGGTGGTCCTGCTCCAAAATAAAGGAATTCTGGTGTGATGTAGAAAGGATCATACACCAGATTTGTGACAAGCAGGTTAAACTTACAGCAGAGCTTGTTTTACTTTGGTTACCCTCTAAAGATTTTAGACCTAGCGCACGGAATCTGCCTACACACATGGTCACAGCCGCTAAGCTCTTAATACCCCTGAAATGGCGTGAGGTTGAACCCCCCACGCTGTGCATGTGGTACAACAAAATGAATGATATTTGCCGTATGGAGGAACTACTGGGTTGGTCTTTCCATACTAGAGATAAGTTCCTTCAGGTCTGGAGTCCTTGGATGACCCATGTTAGGAATAGGGATAGTGGGGCAGGGGAACGGACGCATAGGGAACTTGGAAGATTGACGTGAGAAGTTGTATCTGTATTACACAACAATGCCTCCTTATCCCTTAGTGTTGTCCTTACCGTTGTCTCTTGCTAGGACACCACTAAACGGTTATATAGGGGATATCTACACAAGACAAGTATACTGGCGGACTCATTGTACTGAATGTAGATGACATGTTTTTGTTTATGTTCACTACTGTTTATTTTTGTCTATTTTCTTTTATCTGATTTGTGCTTTCTCAATACTGAAGTGTTGCAGATGGAATGTAATTTGCTCTATTACATATGTTCCTAGATCCTGTATTGTCGGGCGGATACCCCAGAAGCCTTATCTGTCTTGAGACATAAAATTGTGAACGATGTAATAACTATATGACAGTAGATGCTGTATTTTGATCTGAAATAACCTAATAAAAAGAGATTTGATAAAAAAAAAAAAAGGAATGCATGAGCGCATGGCGGGATTCAAAAGGGAAGGAGCGCCATAGGGCTTTTCGAGGACAGACTTTGCAGGATTGGCTTTTGGGAGCTACAGTCAGGTCTATAAATATTAGGACGCTGACACAATTCTAACATTTTTGGCTCTATACACCACCACAATGGATTTTAAATGAAACGAACAAGATGTGCTTTAACTGCAGACTGTCAGCTTTAATTTGAGGGCATTTACATCCAAATCAGGTGAACGGTGTAGGAATTGGCTAACTTATACGCTCCAAATCGTCACCAGACGAGATGGCTCAAGAAGACGCTGGAGACCTTGAGACTGTTCTCTGAAGGTCTTCTAATCATTGGAGGGGATTTTAATCTGGTCTTTGATGCTGAAATAGACACTACCACAGTGTCCAGGCCCGTCTCTTTTAGGGGACTCCGCCAGCTCCGCATGACGCTGTCGGATCTAGGTGTATCAGATGTTTGGAGATTACTCCACCCGGGGGATAGGGACTATACATTCCACTCTAAGGTACATGATTCATACCAGAGATTAGATTACTTCTTTATCAGTAATCACTTTCTTCCATTGGTAACGGAAGCGAGGATTGATAATGTTGTCATATCTGATCATGCCCCTATTAGTGTCAAGGTGAAGCTGGCGGACCTACCCCGTAGGACATGGACGTGGCGTTTAAACACGACCTTGATTGATGATGCACAACATGAGCACCTTATATCGGAGAAGTTGCAGCAATTCTTCAGGGAGAATGATACTGAACAGGTCTCTAAACCCATTCTTTGGGAAGCGCACAAGGTAACCATTAGAGGTGAGCTCATTAGCCTGGGGACTAAAGTGAAAAAGCAGAGACTGAAGGAGTTAAATTCCTTGCTGTCTCAAATAACCTCATTAGAGATATTACATAAAAACTCCCGTGACGTAGAAATTCAGAAGTCCCTTATATCTCTCCGTGGACAAGTGAAAGATCTGCTCAATGTCAAAACTGCTAAAATTATTCAAGCTCTACGTTTTAGACAGTTCCTCCATGGCAACAAGTGCTCTAAGTTAATGACCAACCTTCTGAAAGCCCAAAGAAATAAAACCTTTATTCAGGCAATAAGATCCCCGGAGGGTACTAGACACACTAACACCCCAGCTATAGCCTCTGAGTTTTGCAGATTCTATAGTTCCTTATATAATTTGGAAAACACAGATCGACAGGCAGATGTAGCTCTACAGATTAAAAACTTCTTGGAGTCGATTAACATCCCCTCCGTCCCTGCAGAGGGAGTGACAGATTTGCTTAAACCTTTCACGGCAGAGGAGGTGACTGCAGTCTTAAACTCTATCCCGACCGGGAAAAGTTCAGAGAAGTTCTAATCCCCCATTTTGTTAAATTGTGCAACTCCTTGCTCCAGGGAGGCTCCCTACCTCCACAGGCCCAGGAAGCACACATAGCAGTGATTCACAAAGAGGGGAAGGATCCAGAGGCTTGCGGTAGTTTCTGGCCGATCTCACTGTTGAACACAGATCTAAAGTGGTGGGCCAAACTCTTGAGCGCTAGAATTTCAAAACTACTCCCTGGGCTTGTGGGGGAGGAGCAAGTTGGATTTGTGCCGGGTCGTGAGGGCAGACACAATGTTAGTAGGGTGGTACATGCTGTGTGTCATGCTAGAAGAATGCGAGTCCCGCTGGTCCTTTTAGGTACGGACGCGGAAAAGGCGTTCGACAGAGTCAGCTGGTTGTATATGCGCAGTGCCTTGGAGGCATATGGCTTTCCGGATCAATTCATCCGGGCCATTTTTTCACTATACGCAGATCCGTCTGCGCGCATTGTGATCAATGGGACTCTGTCGGACGCCTTTAAGATTCGGAATGGTACGCGGCAGGGATGCCCCTTATCCCCTGCACTCTTCACCCTTACTCTCGAGACCTTACTACTTAAATTCCGCCAGTCCCCTCAGGTTCGTGGATTGAAAATTGGCTCATTTACTCATAAAATGGCAGCGTTCGCTGATGATCTGCTTCTTTTTCTCACGGACCCAGTGGAAACTATGCCAGATGTTTTGAATATTTTTCAAAAGTTTGGTGAAATCTCCAATTTTAAGATTAATTTAGATAAATCGGAGGCTCTAGGCATCTCCTTGTTACCCAAACATTTAAGTAAGCTACGTAATATGACTCCATTTAAATGGCCTTCGACGGCCATCAAATATCTGGGAGTTCACATCCCAAATGATCCCAAACTTCTGTATAGACTAAATTTCCCTCCTCTGCTGAATAAGATTGAGACCTTTTTGAGCAAAAATCCAGTTCCCTCTCTGTCATGGATAGGCAGGAAAAATGTTATTACGGCTTATATCCTCCCGCAGCTGATGTACACTATGAGATCTCTCCCTCTTGCCTTGCCAGCGAGTTTTATGACCAAATTCAGGCAGATCACTGGGAGGTTCCTTTGGAATAATAAGAAGGCTAGGCTTTCATATGGTATACTCACCAGGAGAAGGAAACGGGGAGGTATTTCCCTCCCTGATTTAGAGCAGTATTCACATGCCATACATCTGGAGCGGTGGGTAGCGTTAACAAGACAAGCCCCTTCCTCTATTTCTGTAGAGATGGAGTCTGCTTTATTGGATAGATCGGCAAACTACATGTGGTGGTTCCCCTACAAAAAAACAGACTTAGACTCCTTGACTAGTGTGCTTACTAAAGGTACTATCTTGACATGTAATAAGTCAGCAGCACTTTCCATGGGCCACAAGAAGTTGTCGCCATTGGCTCCTCTGAAGTTATTGCCACACTTTCTTAATTATACTCGAGGTGACTCTTCTGATATCTGGTCATCTCTACCTGGGACCTTAGTAGGTGATCTGGCCAAATTGCCCTGCAATCAGGGTTTCTATAGAGCTTTGCTGGGTGACAAGGGTACAACATGGGATTTTTTGCAAGAATTGTCGTTTGAAACTACCTGCAGTAAATTTAGGAGATCCGAGTTTCTTCCTCTCCCAGAGCCTACCTGGCTAGAAATGTATATACTGCTGCCCTCTATTCCTCCGAAAAGCATCTCACGTATTTACTCTCAACTGCTGACAGAAAGAGATACTACTTGGCCCTTCTATCTGAAGGAATGGGAAAGAGAATTGAAGTGCTCGCTAGATGATAGGGATAGGGCCTTTGTACTGACCCACTCTCATGGTTTCTCTAAGTGCACAATAATTCAGGAAAATTCACTGAAAATACTTACCAGATGGTATAGAATGCCAGAATTACTTTATAAATGGAATTTGGTACCGGATGACCTATGCTGGAGATGTGGGGAAGGCACGGGCTCTCTGACGCATATATGGTGGTCCTGCTCCAAAATAAAGGAATTCTGGTGTGATGTAGAAAGGATCATACACCAGATTTGTGACAAGCAGGTTAAACTTACAGCAGAGCTTGTTTTACTTTGGTTACCCTCTAAAGATTTTAGACCTAGCGCACGGAATCTGCCTACACACATGGTCACAGCCGCTAAGCTCTTAATACCCCTGAAATGGCGAGAGGTTGAACCCCCCACGCTGTGCATGTGGTACAACAAAATGAATGATATTTGCCGTATGGAGGAATTACTGGGTTGGTCTTTCCATACTAGAGATAAGTTCCTTCAGGTCTGGAGTCCTTGGATGACCCATGTTAGGAATAGGAATAGTGGGGCAGGGGGAACGGACGCATAGGGAACTTGGAAGATTGACGTGAGAAGTTGTATCTGTACTACACAACAATGCCTCCTTATCCCTTGGTGTTGTCCTTACCGTTGTCTCTCGGTAGGACACCACTAAACGGTTATATAGGGGATATCTCCACAAGACAAGTATACTGGCGGACTCATTATACTGAATGTAGATGACATGTTTTTGTTTATGTTCACTACTGTTTATTTTTGTCTATTTTCTTTTACCTGATTTGTGCTTTCTCAATACTGAAGTGTTGCAGATGGAATGTAATTTGCTCTATTACATATGTTCCTAGATCCTGTATTGTCGGGGCGGATACCCCAGAAGCCTTATCTGTTTTGAGACATAAAATTGTGAACGATGTAATAACTATATGACAGTGGATGCTGTATTTTGATCTGAAATAACTTAATAAAAAGAGATTTGATAAAAAAAAAAAAAGGAATGCATGAGCGCATGGCGGGATTCAAAAGGGAAGGAGCGCCATAGGGCTTTTCGAGGACAGACTTTGCAGGATTGGCTTTTGGGAGCTACAGTCAGGTCTATAAATATTAGGACGCTGACACAATTCTAACATTTTTGGCTCTATACACCACCACAATGGATTTTAAATGAAACGAACAAGATGTGCTTTAACTGCAGACTGTCAGCTTTAATTTGAGGGCATTTACATCCAAATCAGGTGAACGGTGTAGGAATTACAACAGTTTGCATATGTGCCTCACACTTGTTAATGGACCAAAAGTAATGGGACAGAATAACAATCATACATCAAACTTTCACTGTTTAATACTTGGTTGCAAATCCTTTGCAGTCAATTACAGCCTAAAGTCTAGAATGCATAGACATCACAGACGCTGGGTTTCATCCCCGGTGATGCTCTGCCAGGCCTCTCCTGCAACTGTCTTCAGTTCCTGCTTGTTCTTGGGGCATTTTCCCTTCAGTTTTGTCTTCAGCAGGTGAAATGCATGCTCAATCGGATTCAGGTCAGGCGATTGACTTGGCCATTGTATAACATTCCACTTCTTTCCCTTAAAAAAACTCTTTGATTGATTTTGCAGTATGCTTTGGGTCATTGTCCTTCTGCACTGTGAAGCGCCGTCCAATGAGTTCTGAAGCATTTGGCTGAATATGAGCAGATAATATTGGCCGAAACACTTCAGAATTCATCCTGCTGCTTCTGTCAGTAGTCACATCATCAATAAATAGAAGAGAAGCAGTTCCATTGGCCGCCATACATGCCCACGCCATGACACTACCGACACCATGCTTCACTGATGAGGTGGTATGCTTAGGATCAGGAGCAGTTCCTTTCCTTCTCCATACTCTTCTCTTCCCATCACTCTGGTACAAGTTGATCTTGGTCTCATCTGTCCATAGGATGTTCTTCCAGATCTGTGAAGGCTTTTTTAGATGTTGTTTGGCAAACTCTAATCTGGCCTTCCTGTTTTTAAGGCTCACCAATGGTTTCCATCTTGTGGTGAACCCTCTGTATTCTCTCTGGTGAAGTCTTCTCTTGATTGTTGACTTTGACACACATACACCTACCTCCTGGAGAGTGTTCTTCATCCGGCCAACTTTTGTGAAAGGTGTTTTCTTCACCAGGAATTCTTCGGTCATCCACCACAGTTGTTTTCCGTGGTCTTCTCGGTCTTTTGGTGTTGCTGAGCTCACCGATGCGTTCCTTCTTTTCAAGAATGTTCCAAACAGTTGTTTTGGCCGCGCCTAATGTTTTTGCTATCTCTATGATGGGTTTGTTTTGTTTTTTCAGCCTAATGATGGCTTCACTTTGGATCTCATCTTGGGAGTTGACAGCAACAGATTCCAAATGCAAATATCACACTTGAAATGAACTCTGGGCCTTTTATCTGCTCATTGTAATTTGGATAATGAGGGAATAACACACACCTGGCCATGGAACAGCTGAGAAGCCAGTTGTCCTGTTACTTTTGGTCCCTTAACAAGTGGGAGGCACATATGCAAACTGTTGTAATTCCTACACCGTTCACCGGATTTGGATGTAAATACCCTCAAATTAAAGCTGACAGTCTGCATCTTCTTTGTTTCATTTCAAATCCATAGTAGTGGTGTATAGAGCGAAAAATTTTAGAATTGTGTAGATGTCCCAATCTTTATCGACCTGGCTGTATGTTGGGATATAAAGACACCCTGAGGTGGCCCTAGAGTGGAAACCCCCCAAAAAAGACCCTATTCTGGAAACGACACCCCTCAATGAATATTTCAAGGTGTGTAGTGAGCACTTTGACCCATCAGGCGTTTGACAGAATTAGGAAACGCTGTGAAAATGGAAAATTTGCTTTACACCCACATTTTTCACTTTCACAAGGGGTAACAGGACAAAATGCACCCCACATTTTGTAACCCATTTTCCCCTGAATATGGCAACACCCCAAATGTGCTTGTAGCCTCTACGCTTATACAATATGTCCCCAGCATTGCGACTGCCGCCACGCCCCGCCCTCACTGGCTACATCACTAGCAGCCGATACTGAGCATGCGCTTTGCTAAACAGAAAGAGCGCAGGAGCCACTCGGTGGCTGTTAGTGAAACTGAAGGGAAGGAGTTGGCGGGGTTATCGGCCACTAGTGGCGTAGCCAGTGCAGGCATGACGTGACAGCAATCGCAATGCTGGAGACATATTGAATAAGCGTAGAGAGGGGCGGTCCTGGGCACCTATGGAAAGAAGGTATGAAGAGCTGTAAGGACCTATGTTTGGTTTAATATTGATTCTCCAGGTGATAGATAAAATGTTAAATTTTTTAAAGACTGAAAGGGTTCTTGAACCCAGGCCCACTGGACTCAAGGCTAATGCATTACCTCTTCGCTATAAGTTTGCTTACTGTTAGTCTGGGATTTTATTCAGCTATGCCATTCAGTATATGAAAAGTAGAATGAACCTAAAATTAATAGTGAGGCTGACGTCTGACTTAGGTCAGTAGTCAGATATCAACTCACACATGACTTGAATTTGCCTCATATCTAGGGCTTAATAAAATCATACATTTTTTAAAGGCTGAAAGAGGACTTGAACCCAGGCCCACTGGACTAAAGGCAAGGGAATTACCACTGAGCTATAAGCTTGCTTAGGGTCAGCCTGTGATTTTATTCATCTATGTGATTTTGCATACAAATGCATAGTATATCTATAACTCATTCTCACTTTGACCCTGACCTATGAAGAGCATAATTCAAACTCAGTTGTCAGTGTCAGTTGTCAGGTGTCAGATGTCAGGGTCAGGTGTCACACTGGCATTATTTTGATACTTGACTATGATATCTGACCATGTCCTAAAATGAACACTGTAGTATCCAGAGGAGATGCGGGATCCCCTCATTCTTGGGATCGTAGACGTTCCAGAGGCTAAACCCCCGGCCATCTCTTATTTATCAACTATCCTGAGGACACGGAACATTGAAATGATAGTAATAGGAGTTGCCAGGGGCGTAGCTAAACACTCGTGGACCCTGATACAAGAGTTCAGCGTGGGCCCCCCTTCCCTCAGTGCTTTGTGGCCAGATTGAAAAAATTGAAATGGCAGCCCCCGTCCCCACTCGCCAAATTCTTGGCCTTACCCCTTCTCTCTAGCCAGAGGGGTAACTTGACCAGCATGCATTTTCTATAATGCCTGCATCTTTTTTATGTGGCACTAGGGTCCTTGAGCCCCCTAAGGCTCCTGGGACCCGTATAGCTATGCCCTTGGGAATGGCTATGACAGAAGAAACCTAAGACCATTTGTGTAAACAAAGCCCTTTACATACCCCCCTCCACCAAAAAAAACATGTGAATTTTTATTTAAAATACAGGAATAGAGTCAATTTAGTAGGAATCAATTAACCTATCAGTATATTTTTGGAGTGTGGGAGGAAACCGGAGAACCCGGAGGAAACCCACGCAGACAACGGGGAGAACATACAAACTCCATGCAGACGTAGTCTTTGGTTTGATTGGCACCCAGGGATGAAGCTCTGCAAGGCACCAGTGCTAATCACTGAGCCACCGTGCTGCCCATGATGTTGAGGAGGAGACTCTCCGGAGGACACTTCTTGGTTTTCTCTGTTGGTCAGTGATGGTCAGTAGAATCCAACAGAGGATGAATGTAAAGCATCCAAGGTGGAACTCTTCAGAGGTCATCCGTCATCTGGGTGATCTTTGGGTATATTGGTGCAGATTTTTTGGCGTCCATGATGGAGAAGTAGAAGACTGGATGGAACTAGAGACAAAGCAAAACATAATCAGACCTCACTGTATCCTCACTTACATTACTATATGGAGTCTGGGTGACACTAGACTTACCTGTGTCTTCTGCACCACCTACATCCTCCTTCATCCATTTCATTAAAAGCAGCGGACGTGGCACAGGGGGCAGTGTGGATTTGCACGAATCCAGCGTGCGATGCAAGGCAGGTGGAATACATGGCAGAACGGTGACTTGCTCTCCAATCTCGTAGTCCTCCATGCAGATGGTGCAGGACTGGAGGTCTTCATTATCAGTGAAGTTTCTAGATGGGAGTCTTTGAATCTGCCTGGCCCTCCTGCCTCGCAGTCGTCTTCCTCGCACAGGCCTGTTGTTTGTAGCCTGTGCAGTTGGCTGTATGTTGGGAACCAGTTGGCTGGTGCTTGGTGCTGGTTCCTCTAGCCTCTCAGATGTTCGCTGAGGAGATCTGCTTCGGTCTCTGGATGTTTGCAGGCTATTTAGCGGCTCTCTGGTGCTGGGACCTGGTGTTGGCTCTTCCAGGGTAGATGGATCAGTCCTGGGTTGATATTCTCCAGCAGTTCTCAGCTCAGTCCCATCATTTATATGAATGCCACTTGTTTCAGGCTGTTCGGCTGGTCGTATTGGGGACCGGCTTCTATCCGCATCCGGCCTGGGGCGTGGTGGAACTCGACCACGTCTTCGTCCTCTGCCTGGGACATTCTCGTGGTCACCATCAGTTTCCACTGGTTGACGCCGTCTAATCCTTTGAGACCTCAGTCTTCCATCAGCAATGCCTAGGAATGACACAAGGATACAATGATGTGAGAGAGGGAAGAGAGACAGTGGAGGAGGAGAGAGAGAAAGGGAGAGAGACTGAAGGAGGGAGAGAGGCACAGGGAATGTGTGTGGGGGGGGGGGGGGAGGTAAATTATACATAAGATATTCCACCCAAGGTAACTGTCCCTAAAATTCCCCTTACCTTCATCTCCTGATTGGCTCATCCATGAGCTCTGGTCAATGGCCAGCTGCAGGAGTTCCCGGTAGCTCATCGCTCCTGGTTGTAGGCAGTTATATAGACGATTGTAGAGTCCACAAATCGGATGGACTCTACTATTCAAAAGATGCACTTGGTGTTTATGTGCAGTTTAAGTAGCTTTGGCAGTAGCCTTCGCTAAGGAAATGGCCCTGTGGACCAATAGGTTATGAAGTTGCCTCCGCTTAGAGAAGTTTCGGCAGAGCTTCCGCTTAGGTAATGGTCCTGTGGACCAATAGGTTATGAAGTTGCCTCCGCTTAGAGAAGTTTCGGCAGAGCTTCCGCTTAGGTAATCGTCTTGAGAAACGACTGAGTTTTCTCAGTCGTTTCTCAAGACGACTGAGAAAGACGAAGTAGCCTCCGCTTAGAGAAGTTTTGGCTGTAGCTTCCACCAGAAAATGGCGCTGGACTGACCGTGGTTGGGGACTTTCCAGAGTCATGTCTTTGTGATGTCATAATTAGTGATACCTCAGCCAAAGTGGCTGTGATTGGTCTGATTGGTCCTTCTGGAATGATGATGTCATAATGGGCGCTGCACCTGACATTCTACCTACAACTCTACTATCCAGACACGGTATATTAATGTACAGTATATATATATACACACATACATATAGCGGTAGTAAGCAGATAAGAGGACCTGCTAGGTAGCATGAATTTAGAATATTAAACCACTTGTCATCGGCCCCTATTACTACCTGCTCCTACAGTATGTGCTGTCCCCATACAGTACTGCTCTTCTACCAGTGTGGTGACCCCTGTTTGCACAGTAGAATGGTATGTTCCATGGATCAGTGTATCCATGGCCAAGACATGGGGTCATTCATGTGACTCAGGCACATATAATATGGCCCCTGGCATTGCATGATACATGTCTTGTCACTAAAAGTTTTCCAAGATTTTTACACTGATGACCTATGACCTATCCTCATATAAAAACCGGACAACCCCCCAAATATATAAACCGGAGAACTTCTATGATACAGAATGTATACAGTAGATACTGCTGACATTGTCGGCCTTATTCATACAAATCATCTCACAAAAGATCAGGCCTTGTCGCCCCCATAGCAACCAATCACAGAGCTGCTTTCATTTTTCCAGTGCAGTTTAGAAAATTAAAGCTGGTATCTCATTAGTTGCTATTGGCAACAAGGCCAGATTTATAAATGGGGCCCTAATAATTACATAGTTTATATATTATTAGTTTTAGGTGGCCATTGTAGACTCAAGCCTCCCCAGAACAGCGGACTTGGCCAACAACATAGTTGCCAACTGTCACAAATTTGGCGAGACTGTCTTTGATTTTCATAGACAGTCCCGTAAACATCACTATGTCTCGGGCCGACAATGGGATCGACTATCGTATGTGGGTGTTACCAGGTAGGATCCGGGCAATTCCAGGGGCAGGGCTTATATGCCCCGATTTTACTCTGAAGCTTTGGTAAGTATGGAACACTAGAATGTGTATGGGGGTCTCTCGACTGTTCCCTGACAGATGATGTCGGGTGAGAGAAATATTGGGTGAAATTAATATTTTCTCCTCTCTCATACTTATGGAGATGCTAGGGGGTCGGGGGAGACGATATTGAATGTGTATGTTCAGCTATAGACCGAGCTGTCCACCCCACACCCTGCCGACCGCACTCCGCTCCTGGCACTGGCACATAGGCCTAAAAGCCGTCACCCAGCAGGTAATCACATCGGAAGCTCAGGCTGCTAAGTTTTCCACTTTTACCTCAAATCAGAGCAAAAACAGTAATAAAACTGCAATGTGAACAGATCCCGAGACATGGCAGGAGTTTAACCCCTTCTATCCTTGGCCTTCCTGCCCAGGCCTATTTTTGCAAATCTGACCTGTGTCACTTTATTTGGTAATAACTTTGGAATGCTTTTACTTATCTTACTAATTCTGAGATTGTTTTCTCGTGACACATTGTACTTTATGTAAGTGATAAATTTTAGTCAATATTTTTTTCCTTTCTTTGGGAAAAACATCTAAATTTACTGAAAATTCAGAAAATTCACTTTGAAATTTGAAATTTTCTACAGTTAAGACAGATAGTAATACCTAATAAAATAGTTATCAATCATCATTCCGCATATGTCTACTTTATGTTGGCATCATTTTTAAATGTCATTTTATTTTTTTCAGATGGCTTTGAAATTTAGATGCAAATTTTAGATTTTCCAGAAATTTTCTAAAACCAATTTTTTAAAGAACCAATTCAGTTATTAAGCTACTTTTAGGGGTTTACATAATATAAATTGACAATAAATGTCCCCATTTTAGAAAAGGAAAAGGAATTTTTAGGCAGATTTTCCATTTTTAATTTTAGGGCTTTGATTTTTTGGCATAAATAAAATGATTACTCTACCCTCTGGTCAGTACGATCACAGCGATACCAAATACATATAGGGGGACATTCTTAAGGCCGGTATGTCCCATGCTCAACATTGCTCCAAGGATTCAGCCCCATCTCCTGGTGCTCAGACAAAAGAAAGGTATTGTTTTAATCAGTATGATGAGCCCTACCACACAATATGCCTGGTTTAACCTCCTAACAGTCACCTTAAAATTGGAAAAAGCCTCACTTTTTTTATTTTAGATTTTTATTGTGTGTCTGCAGTAAATCTTGTTTGCGCACAACTCAGGGGACACTATTGCGTTTTTAACATCTTATTGACATCATTAATTTTAGCCTTAAGGACCAATAATATTTTCCAACTTTTTGTTCCAGCAGCCATAACTTTTTAATCTTTTCTTTTTCTTTTTCTTTATTTAGCAGGACTAGTTGTAGGTTTTTTAGGATCCATTTTGGGTTATATAGTGTATTAAATAACTTTTATTACTTTATTTTTAGGAGGAAAGATAAAAAACAGCCATTTTTATATTATTTTGTGGAATTTTTTTACGGTGTTCACTGTGTGGTAAAAATAACGTAATTTTATTATGTGGGTCAGTACATTGATGATGATACTACATTTCTATATATTTTTAAAAGTTTTTTTTTCTCTCCTCCTGTCAGCTCTGCAGCTGTTCCCTCATTCTCCTTGTGGCAGGCACAGCACTATGAAGTGCCTTTTGCGCTGTGGCATTAGAAGAATTTTGATATCTCAAACCTTTTAGTCCAACCAGACTGTCTGTTACTCTGCTTTAATTCTCCTAGCGCTGTTCTATGGAAACAGTAGGCTTAAAGAGCACACCAAATGCTTAACAGAACTTCTTTATTAACTTTTCTTCATATATAACACTGCCACCTCCACAGCAGATAGTCCATGTACAAAACATGTGTTGCATAAAGTATCACAAAATGGTGGTTCAACTGTTCAGTCTTGTCATTCAACATAAAATGGTGGATATATTTCTCTCTTCAGTATCAGTTCTCTCACTTTAAGTTATTTAAGCACTATATGATCTCTCTGAGGTTTAACCAATAGTTCTACTTGCTCAACTTGGTTTGCAGTTTGCGATATGATTTACGCAGTTTGGTGCTTAGTTTGCTTTTTATGGCTCAGTATGATATGGTTATGAGTAGTGTTGAGCGAACAGTTCGAGCATAGTTCGGGTCCGTACCGAATTTTGGGGTGTTCGTGACACGGACCCGAACCCGAACTTTTTCGTAAAAGTTCGGGTTCGGGTTCGTCGTTCGGCATGTATTTTGGCACATTTTGAAAGGCTGCAAAGCAGCCAATCAACATGCATCATACTACTTGCCCTAAGATGCCATCGCAGCCATGCCTACTATTGGCAAGGCTGTGATTGGCCAAGTGCAGCATGTGACTCAGCCTCTTTATAAGCTTGTGCGCACGTCGGGACGTGCTCACTCCCGATGTGAATAGAACAGGGATAGACGCAGCTGATGCTAGGGCGAGAATAGGCAGGGATAATTGAATAACTGGAAGCAAATTTCTCTCCTCCACCTGTGATTCATCTGAACAACTGCAGCTGAGCTGCTTTTTTGATAGGGATTGGCTATTTTTAGAGTGGCCAGAGTGATTTTTCCATCCACATGTACCTAGGCTGACCGCCGGCCGCCATTTTGCGACTTGTAGTGCTGCAGCAGAAGCTGCCACAGTGTGCATTCCAAAGCTCCAAACAAGTCAGACATCTACACCTGGGATTCAGACCAATAGCGATTTAGCAGCACAGTCCAAGGCTATTTTTTTAAAGGTTGTGCAGACCATTTTGTGGCACATGTTACTGGGCTGATAGGCGGCGGCCATCTTGGGACTAGTGCTGCAGCACAATCTCTCCCAACGTCCATTAATCACTTGTAATAGTGGTCTGTGCCATAGAAATCCTACATCAGGGACTTGGGTGTGCTTGTGTCACCCCTACTAATACCAGTCCACCTGTAATCCATACAGTGAAAAGCCATAAAGTATTCCAGTGAGGGAATTTTTTTTATTTAAAAAGGCCAAGTTAGTTTATCTGGCGTTCAATATACTAGATACAGTTAGGCCTGCGTTTCATACATCTGGAATTAGCAAACTAATGTGCTGGGGTTGGGAAAACATATATGTACCCATACTAGAATCTGTCAAAGAAAGCGGTACTCACATATAACAGTCATTCCATCTGTAATCCATACAGTCAAAAGACTGAAAGTATTCCAGTGAGGGAATTTTTTTATTTAAAAAAGGCCAAGTTAGTTTATCTGGCGTTCAATATACTAGATACAGTTAGGCTCATGCGTTTCATACATCTGGAATTAGCAAACTAATGTGCTGGGGTTGGGAAAACATATATGTACCCATACTAGAATCTGTCAAAGAAAGCGGTACTCACATATAACAGTCATTCCATCTGTAATCCATACAGTCAAAAGACTGAAAGTATTCCAGTGAGGGAATTTTTTTATTTAAAAAGGCCAAGTTAGTTTATCTGGCGTTCAATATACTAGATACAGTTAGGCCTGCGTTTCATACATCTGGAATTAGCAAACTAATGTGCTGGGGTTGGGAAAACATATATGTACCCATACTAGAATCTGTCAAAGAAAGCGGTACTCACATATAACAGTCATTCCATCTGTAATCCATACAGTCAAAAGACTGAAAGTATTCCAGTGAGGGAATTTTTTTTATTTAAAAAGGCCAAGTTAGTTTATCTGGCGTTCAATATACTAGATACAGTTAGGCCTGCGTTTCATACATCTGGAATTAGCAAACTAATGTGCTGGGGTTGGGAAAACATATATGTACCCATACTAGAATCTGTCAAAGAAAGCGGTACTCACATATAACAGTCATTCCATCTGTAATCCATACAGTCAAAAGACTGAAAGTATTCCAGTGAGGGAATTTTTTTATTTAAAAAGGCCAAGTTAGTTTATCTGGCGTTCAATATACTAGATACAGTTAGGCCTGCGTTTCATACATCTGGAATTAGCAAACTAATGTGCTGGGGTTGGGAAAACATATATGTACCCATACTAGAATCTGTCAAAGAAAGCGGTACTCACATATAACAGTCATTCCATCTGTAATCCATACAGTCAAAAGACTGAAAGTATTCCAGTGAGGGAATTTTTTTATTTAAAAAAGGCCAAGTTAGTTTATCTGGCGTTCAATATACTAGATACAGTTAGGCCTGCGTTTCATACATCTGGAATTAGCAAACTAATGTGCTGGGGTTGGGAAAACATATATGTACCCATACTAGAATCTGTCAAAGAAAGCGGTACTCACATATAACAGTCATTCCATCTGTAATCCATACAGTCAAAAGACTGAAAGTATTCCAGTGAGGGAATTTTTTTATTTAAAAAGGCCAAGTTAGTTTATCTGGCGCTCAATATACTAGATACAGTTAGGCTCATGCGTTTCATACATCTGGAATTAGCAAACTAATGTGCTGGGGTTGGGAAAACATATATGTACCCATACTAGAATCTGTCAAAGAAAGCGGTACTCACATATAACAGTCATTCCATCTGTAATCCATACAGTCAAAAGACTGAAAGTATTCCAGTGAGGGATTTTGCTTATAAAAATAATATATTTCATTGTGGTGCGAGTTGAATCGCAACAATGAAGAAAAATACTATTAAGGGACGAGGACGCGGTCGTGGTGGTGTCCGTGGAGCCTCTGTTGCTGGTAGAGGACGTGGCCGTTCGGCCCCAGGCGCACACAGTAGGGAACGAACTCCCTCAACTAGCCGGCAGAATGTACCGCAATATCTCGTGGGGCCCAATGCCGCTCTTAGGATGGTAAGGCCTGAGCAGGTACAGGCATTAATCGATTGGGTGGCCGACAGTGCTTCCAGCACGTTCACCACATGGTCTTCCACCCAGTCTTCTGCGGAAAGCGCACAGGTGGCACCTGAAAACCAAGCCCATCAGTCTGTCACATCACCCCCAAGCATATCAGGGAAACGGTCTGAGCCACAAGTTATGCAGCAGTCTCTTCTTCTGTTTGAAGACTCTGCTTCCAGGGTTTCCCAGGGGCGTCCACCTAGCCCTTCCCCAGTGGAGGAAGACATACCATGCACTGACGCACAACCACTTATGTCTCCAGATGAAGAGGACATGGGAATACCACCACAGCAGAGTCACCGACTCTCTGATGATGACGAAACACAGGTGCCCACTGCCGCGTCTTTTGCAGTGTGCAGACTGAACAGGAGGAGGTCAGGGAGGGAGACTGGGTGGAAGACGATGCAGAGGACGATGAGGTCTTAGACCCCACATGGACTGAAGGTCGTGGCGATGACTTTCACAGTTCAGAGGAAGAGGTAGTGGTGAGACCGAGACAACAGCGAAGCCAAAGAGGGAGCAGGGGGCCAAAGCAGACGAGCCGCCGCCCCAGAGTTCGCCTGCTACTGGACATCGCCAACAGGGACCCAGCCCCACAAAGGCAGCTTCAAAGAGTTCCCTGGCATGGCACTTCTTTAAACAATGTCCTACCGACAAGACCCGAGTGACTTGCACGCTCTGCCATCAGAGCCTGAGGCGAGGCATTAACGTTCTGAACCTCAGCACAACCTGCATGACCAGGCATCTACATGCAAAGCATGAACTGCAGTGGGGTACACACCTTAAAAACCAGGCACTCGCTGAGGCTCCCCTGCTCCCTCTACCGCTGCTGCCTCGGCTTCCGCCTCGAGAGGAATGTTGCCACCTGCCGAGCAGCAAACAGAGGATGTGCCACCGACACCACCACCACCGCCACCGTCAACTAGCGTCTCCACTATATCACACAGCAGCGTTCAGCTCTCAATATCTCAAACCTTAGAGAGGAAGCGCAAATTCCCCGAGTCACCCTCGAGCCCTTGGCCTGAACGCCAGCATTTCTAAACTGCTGGCCTTTGAAATGCTGTCATTCCGGCTGGTGGACACAGACAGCTTCAAACAGCTGATGGCCATGGCTGTCCCGCAGTATGTGGTTCCCAGCCGCCACTACTTCTCCAAGACAGCCGTGCCTTCCCTGCACATGCAAGTGTCCGATAAAATCAAGTGTGCACTGCGCAACGCCATTTGTGGCAAGGTCCACCTAACCACAGATACGTGGACCAGTAAGCACGGCCAGGGACGCTATATCTCACTAACTGCACACTGGATGAATGTAGTGGCGGCTGGGCCCCGGCGGACAGTTCCTTGGCGCACGTCCTTCCGCCCCTAGGATCGCAGGGCATCATTCTCTGCCTCCTGTAGCCTCCTCCTCCTACTCGGCTTCCTCCTCCACTGCTTCCACCAGCTCATCCGGTCAGCCACACACCTTCACCACCAACTTCAGCACAGCCCGGGTAAACGTCAGCAGGCCATTCTGAAACTCATATGTTTGGGGGACAGGCCCCACAGCGCAAAGGAGTTGTGGCGGGGTATTGAACAACAGACCGACGAGTGGTTTCTGCCGGTGGGCCTCAAGCCAGGCCTGGTGGTATGCGATAATGGGCGAAATCTCGTGGCAGCTCTGGGACTAGCCGGTTTGACGCACATCCCTTGCCTGGCGCATGTGCTGAACTTGGTGGTGCAGAGGTTCATTCACCACTACCCCAACATGTCAGAGCTGCTGCATAAAGTGCGGGCCGTCTGTGCGCGCTCCGCCTGCTCACATCCTGCCGCTGCTCGCCTGTCTGCGCTACAGCGGAACTTCGGCCTTCCCGCTCACCGCCTCATATGCGACGTGCCCACCCGGTGGAACTCCACCTTGCACATGCTGGAGAGACTGTGCGAGCAGCAGCAGGCCATAGTGGAGTTTCAGCTGCAGCACGCTCGCGTCAGTCGTACTGCCGAACAGCACCACTTCACCACCAATGATTGGGCCTCCATGCGAGACCTGTGTGCCCTGCTGCGCTGTTTCGAGTACTCCACCAACATGGCCAGTGGCGATGACACTGTTATCAGCGTTACAATACCACTTCTATGTCTCCTTGAGAAAACACTTAGGGCAATGATGTTAGAGGAGGTGGCCCAGGTGGAGGAGGAGGAGGAGGATGAGGGCTCGTTTCTAACACTTTCGGGCCAGTCTGTTCGAAGTGGCTCAGAGGGAGGTTTGTTTAAGCAGCAGAGGACAGGTTCACAAGTCGCCAGCCAAGGCACTGTACTGGAGGACGAGGAGGATGAGGAGGAGGAGGTGGAGGGGGACGAGGATGACGCAAGTTCACAGCGGGGTGGCAGCCCAGGCCCATCACTGGTGCGTGGCTGGGGGATACGGTGGACGATGACGATACGCCTCCCACAGAGGACAGCTTGTCCTTACCCATGGGTAGCCTGGCCCACATGAGCGAATATATGCTCCAATGCCTGCGCAACGACAGCAGAGTTGCCCACGTTTTAACGTGTGCAGACTACTGGGTGGCCACCCTGCTGGATCCCCGGTATAAAGACAATGTGCCCACTTTAATTCCTGAACTGGAGCGCGACCGTAAGATGCGCGAGTACAAGCGCACGCTGATAGAGGCGCTCTGAGAGCATTCCCACATGTCACAGGGGAACAGGTGGAAGGTGAAGGCAGAGGAGTGGCAAGAGGTCGCCAACGCAGCTGTGTCACGGCCAGCTCATCTGAGGGCAGGGTTAGCATGGCAGAAATGTGGAAAAGTTTTGTCTCCACGCCACAGCTATCTGCACCGACACCTGATACGGAACGTGTTAGCAGGAGGCAGCATTTCACTAACATGGTTGAACAGTATGTCTGCACACTCCTCCACATCCTGACGGATGGTTCGGCCCCATTCAACTACTGGGTTTCGAAATTGTCCACGTGGCCAGAGTTAGCATGTTATGCCTTGGAGGTGCTTTCCTGCCCGGCGGCCAGCGCTTTATCTGAACGCGTATTCAGCACGGCAGGGGGCGCCATTACTGACAAGCGCAGCCGCCTGTCCACAGCCAACGTGGACAAGCTGACCTTCATAAAGATGAACCAGGCATGGATCCCACAGGACCTGTCCCTCCCTTGTGCAGAGTAGTCCTTATTAACTGCCTAAAACATGTCTTGTTGTGCTACGGGCCACTTCTTTATTTGATACAAATTTTATGAAACCCACAGTTGAATGAAACTCTTCTCTGTCTGGGCGCCGGGCCTAACCAGATGAAAGTGGCCGGTTAAACTAACGGGTGACATGAAGCCATAACCTCTGCCATGCTACCTCTGTCTTCTGTCTGGGTGCTGAGGCCTAAGTCAAATAAAGCGGTCTTCTGCTGTGCTGGGGGATATGAAGCTAATCTCTGACCTCTCTCCTCTGTCTGGGTCCAAAGGCCTAAATCACTGAAAGAGGCCTTCTCCTGTGGTGTGTGATATGATGCCAGAATATGTGCTGTGGGGCCTCTCTCCTCTTCCTGGGTGCAGGGGTCAAATAAACTAAATTGTGGCCTACTCCTGTGGTGGTTGATATGATGCCTGATTCTCTGATGTGGAACCTCTCTCCTCTGTTTGGGTGAAGGGGTCAAAGTAACTCAATGGTGGCTTCTCCTGTGGTGGTTAGTATGATGCCAGAATATGTGCTGTGGGGCCTCTCTCCTCTTCCTGGGTGCAGGGGTCAAATAAACTCAATGGTGGCTTCTCCTGTGGTGGTTAGTATGATGCCAGAATATGTGCTGTGGGGCCTGTGGGGGGGTCGCTCTGGTAGACAGCGGTGCGGGTGCAGTTTAGAGGCAAAACAAGGAGTCCAGATTGTGCATCAAACAGTGTTTTATTCACACTTGCACACCAGAAATGAAAACAGTCTCTTGGTGACAGTTCATACACAACAGAAATCATGTGGAAAAACCAAAAACAGGCCAACACACGGTCCAGTCACCTTGGGTGGTTTAGGTGCGGGTTCACACCTAGCAGTCGGCTCAGCCGCAGGCGATTCCACCTTCAGGTCGCAGGGCAACACCACCTTGCTGAGCTCCTTCCTCCAGGACAGAGAATTCCTCAGCCCTGTTTGCAGGCTCCAGGATAATCACACACACCCAGACACAGCTGCTGGCTGCGTTTTATACCCAGCCCCAAAACATGGACTGGACCGTGGGGAGCAGCCACCCACCCTACTCTTTAGCTGCTCCCAGTAAGAGCCGGCCCGGATCGGCTTTGCAGCCATGCTATTTAACAGAGCAGCACTAGCTGCTGCAGACCAAAAACCCCGGCTCTTACCTCACCGAGGCCAGCAACCTCGGTGACACGTACCTGCTATCAAATACAACACCTTGCACCCTCTTACAGGCCTCTCTCCTCTTCCTGGGTGCAGGGGTCAAAGTAACTCAATGGTGGCTTCTCCTGTGGTGGCTGATATGATGCCAGAATATGTGCTGTGGTGCCTCTCTCCTCTTCCTGGGTGCAGGGGTCAAAGTAACTCAATGGTGGCTTCTCCTGTGGTGGCTGATATGATGCCAGAATATGTGCTGTGGGGCCTCTCTCCTCTTCCTGGGTGCAGGGGTCAAAGTAACTCAATGGTGGCTTCTCCTGTGGTGGTTAGTATGATGCCAGAATATGTGCTGTGGTGCCTCTCTCCTCTTCCTGGGTGCAGGGGTCAAAGTAACTAAATGG
Organism: Bufotes viridis; assembly: GCA_033119425.1. NCBI lineage: Eukaryota > Metazoa > Chordata > Amphibia > Anura > Bufonidae > Bufotes > Bufotes viridis. The sequence continues at coordinate 29,552 of JAKVIS010001555.1, forward strand.
TGGATTCTCCTGTGGTGGTTGATATGATGCCTGATTCTCTGCTGTGAAACCTCTCTCCTACATCTGGGTGTAGGGGTCAAAGTCTTTCAAAGTCGCCTTCTCCTGTGCTGATTGATATGAAGCTGATGGTTGTGCCATCTGACATGGTTGCCGGGGTCCCATTAAATTGGGGCCTACTCCTGTGGTGGTTGATATGATGCCTGATTCTCTGATGTGGAACCTCTCTCCTCTGTTTGGGTGAAGGGGTCAAAGTAACTCAATGGTGGCTTCTCCTGTGGTGGCTGATATGATGCCAGAATATGTGCTGTGGGGCCTCTCTCCTCTTCCTGGGTGCAGGGTCAAAGTAACTCAATGGTGGCTTCTCCTGTGGTGGCTGATATGATGCCAGAATATGTGCTGTGGTGCCTCTCTCCTCTTCCTGGGTGCGGGGGTCAAAGTAACTCAATGGTGGCTTCTCCTGTGGTGGCTGATATGATGCCAGAATATGTGCTGTGGTGCCTCTCTCCTCTTCCTGGGTGCGGGGGTCAAAGTAACTCAATGGTGGCTTCTCCTGTGGTGGCTGATATGATGCCAGAATATGTGCTGTGGGGCCTCTCTCCTCTTCCTGGGTGCAGGGGTCAAAGTAACTCAATGGTGGCTTCTCCTGTGGTGGTTAGTATGATGCCAGAATATGTGCTGTGGGGCCTCTCTCCTCTTCCTGGGTGCAGGGGTCAAAGTAACTCAATGGTGGCTTCTCCTGTGGTGGCTGATATGATGCCAGAATATGTGCTGTGGTGCCTCTCTCCTCTTCCTGGGTGCAGGGGTCAAAGTAACTAAATGGTGGCTTCTCCTGTGGTGGTTGATATGATGCCTGATTCTCTGCTGTGAAACCTCCCTCCTCCATCTGGGTGTAGGGGTCAAAGTCTTTCAAAGTCGCCTTCTCCTGTGCTGATTGATATAAAGCTGATGGTTATGCCATCTGACATGGTTGCCAGGGTCTGATTCAATGGGGGCCTACTCCTGTGGTGGGTGATCTAAATGCCTGATTCTCTGCTGTGAAACCTCTCTCCTCCGTCTGGGTGTAGGGGTCAAAGTCTTTCAAAGTCGCCTTCTCCTGTGCTGATTGATATGAAGCTGATGGTTGAGCCATCTGACATGGTTGCCGGGGTCCCATTAAACTGGGGCCTACTCCTGTGGTGGTTGATATGATGCCTGATTCTCTGATGTGGAACCTCTCTCCTCTGTTTGGGTGAAGGGGTCAAAGTAACTCAATGGTGGCTTCTCCTGTGGTGGCTGATATGATGCCAGAATATGTGCTGTGGTGCCTCTCTCCTCTTCCTGGGTGCAGGGGTCAAAGTAACTCAATGGTGGCTTCTCCTGTGGTGGCTGATATGATGCCAGAATATGTGCTGTGGGGCCTCTCTCCTCTTCCTGGGTGCAGGGGTCAAAGTAACTCAATGGTGGCTTCTCCTGTGGTGGCTGATATGGTGCCAGAATATGTGCTGTGGTGCCTCTCTCCTCTTCCTGGGTGCAGGGGTCAAAGTAACTAAATGGTGGCTTCTCCTGTGGTGGTTGATATGATGCCTGATTCTCTGCTGTGAAACCTCTCTCCTCCATCTGGGTGTAGGGGTCAAAGTCTTTCAAAGTCGCCTTCTCCTGTGCTGATTGATATAAAGCTGATGGTTGTGCCATCTGACATGGTTGCCAGGGTCTGATTCAATGGGGGCCTACTCCTGTGGTGGGTGATCTAAATGCCTGATTCTCTGCTGTGAAACCTCTCTCCTCCGTCTGGGTGTAGGGGTCAAAGTCTTTCAAAGTCGCTTCTCCTGTGCTGATTGATATGAAGCTGATGGTTGTGCCATCTGACATGGTTGCCGGGGTCCCATTAAATTGGGGCCTACTCCTGTGGTGGTTGATATGATGCCTGATTCTCTGATGTGGAACCTCTCTCCTCTGTTTGGGTGAAGGGGTCAAAGTAACTCAATGGTGGCTTCTCCTGTGGTGGCTGATATGATGCCAGAATATGTGCTGTGGGGCCTCTCTCCTCTTCCTGGGTGCAGGGGTCAAAGTAACTCAATGGTGGCTTCTCCTGTGGTGGTTGAGTATGATGCCAGAATATGTGCTGTGGGGCCTCTCTCCTCTTCCTGGGTGCAGGGGTCAAAGTAACTCAATGGTGGCTTCTCCTGTGGTGGCTGATATGATGCCAGAATATGTGCTGTGGTGCCTCTCTCCTCTTCCTGGGTGCGGGGTCAAAGTAACTCAATGGTGGCTTCTCCTGTGGTGGCTGATATGATGCCAGAATATGTGCTGTGGGGCCTCTCTCCTCTTCCTGGGTGCAGGGGTCAAA